>PVIU01013569.1:0-55312 GCA_004026605.1 Ondatra zibethicus | reverse complement strand
CCCTCATGGTACACACCTCCAGCCTTCCTATCATCTAGGATAGAAACCCCCAACAAGCAGGCCCTCATGGTACACACCTCCAGCCTTCCTATCATCTAGGATAGAAACCCCCAACAAGCAGGCCCCTCATGTTACACACCTCCAGCCTTCCTATCATCTAGCAATCACTATTCTGCTCCCTTCTACTCTGAGACCAAACTTCTCGGTTTCCCCACGTGAATTTCACATACATTCAAAGAATGCACGACATTTATTTCAATATGCTAGGCAAGAGTCATTTACCTACCTATTTTAAAAAATATTTTTTTAGAACCGGTGTGCATGTGGGGAGTGGGTATGCACACATGAATGCAGGTGTGCAGGAGACCAGAGGCATCAGGTCCCCTGGAGCTGGAGTGACAGGTAGACATCAGCTATCCGACGTGGGTGCTGGGAATCGAACTCAGGTCCTCTGCAAGAGCAGGACACACCTTTAAGCCCCGAACCATCTCTCCAGCCCTACTCACTCATTCAGATTATCACACTTTTTACAGTCAGGTGTGGTGGCAGCGCTTGTCTTTAATCCCAGCGTCTGGGAGGCAGAGGCACGCAGAACCCCAAGAGTTCAAGGCCAGCCTGGCTCTACATAGTGAGTTCCAGGCCAGCCAGAGATATATAGAGGCCCCATCTTAAAAATTCTAAATTGTATTTTATTGTTTATGTATATCTGTGCATTGCGCTCACGTGCAATAGTCCTCAAGCAGAGGTCTCAGGAAATATTTCGGAAGTTCTCTCCTTCTTCCCTGTGGGTCCAGGGATTGAATTTAGGTCTCCAGACTTGGCAGCAAGCCATCTCACCAGCCATGTGTGACCATTTTGAAATCCATGTGGTCTGTTTCCGGTCCCACTCCTGCTGAAAGAGTTCCACTAACACATACCAAGACCTCCTTGCTATTGGTCCTCTCTTTTCATTTCACTTCCCAGCATGCATGGCCTCTTTTTTTTTTTTTTTAATCACTTGCCGTGTTGACTGCATGCATCTTGAAATGTCCGTGGTATCTGGGAGTCCCTCCCAGATTGCTTTTTATCTCCAGCTGTTGCTCAACTCCCTTTCTGCAGGTCTGACTTTCTTCTCTCGCACCTAAGCGCACAGATTCTTGCAGATTCTGTGGGAATTTGTCTTTAGCCTTCTTTCCCATACTTTCACTGGGCAAGACCATCATGTGCCTAATTTCAACAGTCACTTTTGTGTGTGTGTGTGGGGGGGGCTTTGTTTTTTTTTCTTTGTCTGTTTGTTTGTTTTTTTTTTTTTTTTTTTTTTTGACACAGTTTTACTGTGTAAAGCTCTGGCAGTCCTGGAACTCACTTTGTAGATCAGTCTGGCCTGGAACTCACAGAAATCCGCCTGTCTCTGCTTCCCGGGTGCTGGAATTAAAGGCATATGCCATCATAGCCTGGCTTCGTTTTGTTTTTTTGAGACAGGCTGGTCTTGCTCTCACCATCAGTTTGCCTCAACCTCTCAAAAGCTAATGTCACAGCTGTGCAGAAGCACCCTCAGCCCTCCAGTCACTTCTGTAACGACAGTTGCAAGTATGTAATTTCTGAGCTGTAGGTTCAGATTTCCAACAGCAGACTACAATTCCTTAGACGCGTCTCACCTGCCAAACAAAGTCAATTTGTTTCACATCAAGCCCGGGTCTTTCTGCACTTCTGCCTTTGTCTATCCCTTTGGGCTTTAATTCCATCTGCTGTTTAATTGTTGCTATTCCCAAGGGGGCTGCTCTTGACTCCTCCGTCTTTAGTGGTGATTTTATCCGGTCTTAACTTCAACAATCATTGCCAACTCTACGTCTCTGCATGTGTTACCGGCTGCCTCCTTACACTGCCAAACAGATGTGGGAGGTGAACAGCTGAGTGGATTCCACCACGCCTCTGGCAAAGGCATTTTCCTTTAGTTTTCAGGAAGTTCCTCCCCGACCCCAAGAGAGGGTTTCTCTGTGTAGCCCTGACTGTCCTGGAACTCTGTAGACCAGGCTGACCTCAAGCTCAGAGACCCACCTGCCTCTTACCTTAAAAAAATAGGTATGCTGAGATACCTGTTTTTTTAGAGAGATTTATTTATTTATTTATTTTTATGTGCATTGGTGTTTTGCTTTGTTTGGCCTACATGTATGTTCATGTGAGTGTGTCAGATCCCCTGGAACTGAGGTTAAGGACAGTTGTAAGCTGCTATATCGGTGCTGGGAATTGAACCGTGGTCCTTGGGAAGAGCAGCCAGTGTCCTTAACTACTGAGTCATCTCTCCAGCCTGAGAACCTACTCTTTACTTTCAGTCAACATGATTCATACGAGACCGGACCCATCTGCCCCTTCGGGGCAGCTCTACAGCTGCAAAGCATTCGCTGTCCATTGCTAAATAACAAATTAGTCCAGACTTGATGGCTTGGAGCAGCGCTTCTTTCCTTCACAGGTTTTGTGGCTCAGGCGTCGTGAGGCTCAGCTGGGTCCTCTGATCGGGGGGTTTCTCACGAGGCCATAATCAAAGTGTCTTTCCCGGCTGGGGTTCCGTGGAGGAAGGATCTGTTTTTGTGCTTACTGTCACCCTTGTTTCAAGATTCAATTCCTCCAGAGCGAGTGGACTAAGAGCCTCCGTTTCACCGTGCTGCTAAGCTCTTTGCAACGTGGGGCTCTCCAACTCAGTAGCTTTGCATCATCCGCGCCAACAAGAAAGGGAGCCTGCTGGCAAGATGAAGGTCACAGGCTTTGGTAACCTAATCGTGGAAGTGACAACCCCTCAACACTGACAGCCTATTGGTCAGAAATCAGTTACTCAAGAGAAGGGAATTACACAAGAGTCTGGATGCCAGGAGATGGGATCACTGGGGGCCATCCCAAAGGTTGTCAATCACGCAAGACTTAGCTAATCAAATCATAATGATTGATTGAAGGATGAGTATCCAATCAGAGTCAGTCATAGTTTTGGCTTGAGAGGTTTGACTCGAATCTTTGGGAAAAGCCACAGAGCTAGGGGCGGTTAGTAGAAGGCAGGCTTGAAGCTGCCATCACGTGTGGAAAACTGAAAAAAAGTGACGAGGCCATGGAGAATACCAGAGGCATAGAGAGGGGACACGGTTAAACCACTCCTGCAGCTTAATCCAGAGGCAGGTGATGGAGAGGGAGCACGATTTAACCACTCCTGCAACCTAATCCCTCACATTTGGGGCAAGGTCTCATGTAGCCCAAAGTGACTCCAAACTTGCTATGTAACTGAAGATGACTTTGAAATTCTGATTCTCTTACCTCTGCCTACCTAATGCTGACATAACAGGTATGCACTTCCACAGAGGCTGGAGAGGGCCTGTGTTTGAGTCCCAGCACCTCCATTGTGGTACACAACCATCTGTAACTCCAGTCCCAGGGGGTCCTGTGTTGTCTTTTGATTTTGGCAGGCATCAATCATGCATTTGGTACACATACCTACAAGGAAAATACTCACATGTAAAATAAAAGAAATAAATACAGTATTAAAAAAAAAAGAGGCCTGATGATGGTGGTGCACGCCTTTAATCCCAGCATATGGGAGGCAGAGGCAGGTGGATCTTAGAGAGTTCGAGGCCAGAATGATCTACAAAGCGAGTTTGAGGACAGTCAGGACTGTTTAACAAAGAAACCCTGTCTTGAAAAACCAAAAAGGAAGGAAGGAAGGTAGGTAGGGAGGGAGGGAAGGAGGAAAGGAGGGAGGGAAAGAGAGAGAGAGAAGGAAAAAAGGAAAGAAATTGAACAACCCAGAAGGAGCAATCCAATAAGCATCATGTCTCCATGGCTTCTGCCTCAATTCCTGCCTCCAGATTCCTGCCCTGTCTTCCCTCAGTGATAGACTGTTTTCTGGAAATATAACCTGAAATAAAACCTTGTCTATCTCAAGTTGCTTTTGGACCTGGTGGGTTTTTAAAATTAATTAAGTTCTTTATTATGTATATAGTGCTCTGCCTGCATGTATGTCTGCAGGCCAGATGAAGGCATCAGATGGCTGTGAGCCGCCATGTGGTTGCTGGGCATTGAACTCAGAACCTCTAGAACAGCCTGGGCTCTTAACCTCTGAGCCATCTCTCCAGCCCCAAGCTTGCTTTTTTTGTTTGTTTGGCAAGACAGGGTTTCTCTGTGTAGCCCTGGCCGTCCTGGAACTTGCTCTGCAGACCAGGTCGGTCTCGAATTTGGAGATCTACCTTCCTGTGCCTCCGGAGTGCTGGGATTAAAGGCACGCGCCCCCAAGGCTGGATAAGCTTGCTTTATAGCAGCAGCTCATTCAGTCACTGCTCAGGGCCAGTAGGAATCTTGTTTGTTTGTTTGAGATGAGGTCTTGTACCTCAGGTTGGCCTCAAGTTCACAATGCTTCTGCTTCAGTAGCCCTAAGTGCTGAGATTGCAGGCAGGAGCCACCAATTTTTTTTTCCCCAGAGTGATATTCTCAGGCACCTCTCCACCTTCCTCTAAAATGTCAATCACTTTCACCAAGTCTGGTTTGTTTTTTTTTAATTTGTCTGTTTTTTTGTCTGTTTGAAACAGAGTCTTGAGTGACCTAAGCTGGCCTAGGACTCACTACATAGATAAAACTGTCCTTGAACTCCTGATCTTCCTACTCCCCTCTCTCCAGTTCTCCCTTGAACTCTCCTAGTTGATGTAATTATAGAATAAGAGTTGTGCTTCTAATGATTAAGGCCTTGTTTTTTTTGTAATTGGCTTTTGTGTATCGAGACAGGGTCTTATTATTTACCCCTGACTGGCCTCAAATTCACTCTTAGCTTAGCTAGGTCTCAAACTTGCAGTCTTTCTGCTTCTAAACACATACCCCAGACACATGTTGGGATTACAGTACTCTGGGCTGCCTTACTAAATCTTCATAAGAATAAGTGGTGACACACAGTGCTGGGGAGGCAAAGGCAGGCAGATCTACAGAGCGAGCTCCAGGACAACCAGATCTACACAGAGAAACCCTGACTCAGAAAAACAAACAAGCAAACAAACCAAAAAAAAATGAAGGAGGAGGAGGAAGAAGAAGAAAAAGAAGAAGGAGAAGGAGAGAAAAAGAAGAAGAAGGAGGAGGAGGAGGAGAAGAAGAAGGAGAAGGAGAGAAGAAGGAGAAGAAGAAGAAGCCGGGCAGTGGTGGCACACGCCTTTAATCCCAGCACTCGGGGAGGCAGAGGCAGGCGGATCTCTGTGAGTTCAAGACCAGCCTGGTCTACAGAGCTAGTTCCAGGACAGGCTCCAAAGCCACAGAGAAACCCTGTCTCGAAAAAACAAAAAACAAAAAAGAAGAAGAAGAAGAAAAAGAAGGAGGAGGAGGAGGAGGAGAAAGAGTAAGAGTACCAAAGTAATGACGTAGTGTTTGAATTAGGGGTTCTTAATGTTGGGATAGCAGTTACCTAGAGTGCAGTCCTAGGCTCAGCCCCCAGCACTAGAAAAAACAAAAACAAACAAACAAACAAAAACCCAATGAACTTTTTAGTGGTTGCAAATGAGAAGACTCAAATACTCCTGAGCATGCTACCAATTTGATAAGACAGCGTCTGCAGTGTAGGGAGGGTTCTCTGGAAGAAGACAAGAAAACGTGGGGGAGGAGGTTTGCACTAGACCCAGAAGCAGAAACATTTAAGTATACAGAAAGGATTTTCTCTTTTTGTTTTGCTTTAAGCAACATGCACCCCAGTGCCACGTGGAAGGTGGCAGACATTGTGCTTAGAGCTAAGGACAATGGTAAAAGATATATATGCCTTCTGGGAGGTTTACAACATCATTTCAGCATCAGCGCAAGTCTCCCTCATGTGGCCAGTCTTAAGCTCACTCTGCAAAGGAGCCCCTGGGATGCTCTAGGAAACCAGCCTGCTCCCACAAAGCAGAATTTCTTGGCTAAGGGGTTGCAGGGGTGGACGTCTGGTTGAGACAGCAGAGTCCAAGACTTGACTCTCTGGTCAAGCCTGGAGCCAGCCAAGAGAGCAGTGACTGCGGCTCATTGGAAGAACCCTTGGCCATTGGCTCTGCTGCTGGGCACTTTCTGCTCAGGCACTGACCTGGTACCTAGAAGTTCGTATCTGGTCCCTCCTCGTGGGGCCAATACAGCTTTGGGATTTTAAACTGCGATAGAAGAGGTCCCTGTGGGACTTCCAAGCGCAAACATTGAGCCACTGACACCTCTACTAGCTCAGGCCTGAGCTCGTGTGTTGGGCACAGAGTTGGGCTACGACAGGAGAAGCAGTTAGGACCCTGGTATGAGTGATATTTCTAGTCTTCCCTACTGGTTGACCCTGAACAAATTATTTCTTAAAAGCTTATTTTTATATGTGGTAAAAATCAATTTGAAGTCACAGGACGGTGGCAATGAAATACAGGTACATGTCCTAACCAGTTGAAAGGGAGTTTGGCATCCTCTGTGAGTTCTCTAGGAGGCGGGGAGACGAGCAGAAGACTAAGGTTGGAGGCTTGAACATGCCCACATTTATGTTTTTGGAGAGGATTGAATATCGGGCTAAATGCTTTTTGCTTTGTGGAACAGATCTGTGGTCACTCAAGGAGAAGCAGAGTGCAACAGAGGCGGGAGCTGTGGGGCCTGCCTGTCACTTCAGAATGATGGATGAGGATAATTCAAGGTTCGTAATTAGTGACAAGAAGCTCTTCGGGGCATGGATGCACCCTTCTCCCTCAAGAGACCCTCCTCAGGGGTTGGGGCGCGGATGTAGTTTACCCCTTTCCAGACGACGATGTGTACGCATGCGCATATGGTACAAGCGTGTGAATGAGAACATCTGTACCTATCTGTGACTCTTCCATCCATGGATGTGTGTGCATGTAAGTAACACGGGTGGCACATGCTTACATGTGTGTAAGCGGGCATGCATGTCAGATTGCAAGTCAAAGACATGATGTGACTTGAGAGGAATCGCTGAAACAGTAGGCATTCATCTGTGTCGCATGAAGGGATTCAGAGAAGTCTGGTCTGTCTCAGTAATGCAGATGGCATCCGTCCATCCTGCGCCCGCGCCCCCACCCCCACCCGAAATCAGAAGCCGGTCATTCTACATGCACCTCTGGGGGCGGCACCTGAGGTCCGTGTTATAGAAAATAGGGAACCTCATATTTTTCCACAGCATTTCTTTCTAAGATCCAAAATCATGCCGAGCTTCCGGGTGTGTTTGTAGCTACTGCTTAGGGGAAGGAATGGCCGTTTCTTCTAGAGGAGAAACCTACTTCGGGGGGAAAAAAAGGATCTTGTGTATCGAGCCCCAAGTTCTGGAATTAGACACTGGCGTCTGCTCCTGACCCCACTGCCCGTCAGCTGAGACACTTTGAATAAGTACATTAGTTTAATAAAAGCTTCATTTTTTTTATCCATAAAAAGGAGATAATAAGGACTGGTGCTACTTGTATATTATGTAAATTTTAACAGTACAAATTTGAAAGACTGAAAATCTCCCACAATTATAAAAATCAAGGATTGCACAATTTCAAAATTGTTGGCTGAGGGGGTTGTAAACTGTACTTACAGTTATTGCTAATGACAGGGCCACTTGAGGGGTTGTAAACTGTACTTACAGTTACTGCTGATGACAGGGCCACTTGAGCTGGTAACCATGAATAACGGCCATCAACACTCGTCTTACGTGAGATTGAGCTGTTGTTCAAGAGCATCATAACTTCTGACGGTGGCATTAATGACGTGGTGTGTGATTTTACCATCCAGAGAAATCATAGAAGAGATCTTCCACATCCCTGGATTGATGTTATCTCAGCTTATTAAGTGAAAGTGTCAGTTCCAAAAAATCCACCTCCAAAATCAATAACTTTGGAATGGAAATTAGAGATGATCGTGTTAAAAAGCTACGAAAAAGTCGAAATAGAGTCAGGGAGGTGGCTCAGGAGCTCAGAGAGCTTTCTGCTTGTACAAACAAGGCCCGCTCTGGTCTATGTTGGTAGACACACACACACACACACACACACACACACACACACACACACACACACAATCTGAAAACAACAACATCAAAAAGCCTGGCTGAAGTAGTCATGCCAAGAAGTGAATTTTGCAATGGACACTGTACAAACTAATAGCAAATTTAGTGTTTGATAAATTAAAGAACAGAATGTATTAAAGTGTTCGACTGTGGTGGAAGGTTTGTTCCACCTCCTCCCCAGTTATTATTCTGGAAATTATATTGTTAAATCACCTAAGTTTTGAATTATCCAAAATCTCAGCAATGTTCTCTTTTCTTTTTCTTTCTTTCTTTTTTTTTTGTTTGTTTTTTCGAGACAGGGTTTCTCTGTAGCTTTGGAGCCTGTCCTGGAGCTACCTCTTGTAGACCAGGCTGGCCTCGAACTCACAGAGATCCGCCTGCCTCTGCCTCCCGAGTGCTGGGATTAAAGGCGTGCGCCACCACTGGCTCAGTGTTCTCTTTTCATGAATGTGGTCTCCTGGTACGGGAAATGGCACAACCTGAATTTGGACTTTCCAGAGAAACAGAACCAGGACTGTGGTTGGAGCTCAGCGGCAGAGGACTTGCTTGCCATGTGTGAGGCCCAAGGTATGATTCCTAGCACCAGGAGGAAGAGGAGGAAGAAGACAAGGAGGGGGAGAGGAGGAGGGGAAGACACAGAGACAAATCAATAAGGTTTGTTTTTGTTTGTTTTGATCTTTTGAGACATGGTCTCCCTTTGTTGCCTCATCTGGCCTGGAACTTACCAAGCTGGCCTTGAACACTTAGAGATCTGCCTGTTCCTGCCCCTGCTTCCTGAGTGCTGGGATTAAAGGCATGTACCACCATCACAACTGGTCCAGGTTTTTATTTTTGCTTGTTTTTTGTTATTGTTTCGTTTTTGTTTTTCTGGTTGGTAGGTTTTTTTTTTTTTTCTGAGACAGGGTTCAGAGTATCCTGGAACTTGCTATGTAGCTGATGTTGTCCTTGAACCTCCTGGTCTTCTTGCCTTTGCCTCCCAAGGATTAGAACCAGAGGCATCTGCCACCACATTGTGCTAAATGGGTACGTACTAAAAGATTGGCTGTTATGATGACGGAGGCTGAGAAGGCCTATGCAGGCCATTAATAAACTGGACAATCAGGAAAACTGGTGATATAGCACAATCCAAGTTCAAAGGTCTCAGAACCAAGGAAGCTTGTGGTGTAACCATCAAAGGTCAAAGGTCTGAGAACTGGGAACTGCCAGTGAAAGTAATAGACTCTAAATTCCAGAAAATCTAGCATTCTGATGACCAACAACAGAAGTGTGTCCAGCTATAGAAAAAAGAGTAAGTGAATTCATTTCCTTTACCTTAATCCTTTGACAATTTCTATTTAATGTTCAATAGTGTAGGTGTCTTAAAAATTGTTATTACATTGCATATTCATTTACTATGCCTATGTATAGGCATATGTGCTATGACATTAGTGTGGTGTCAGAGACGGGAAGAGTTTGTGTCTCTCCTTCCACTTTGTAGGTCTGGAGGACTGAACACAGGTCCTCAGGTTTGATGGCAGGTACTCCCCCCCCCCAGCGATCTCATTTGCCCATTGTGTGGTTGTAATTTTGTTTGCTTGCATGTATGTGCACTGTGTGCATTTGAAGTACCCACAGAGGCCAGAAGAGGGCATCAGAGCCCCAGGAACTGTAGTTATAGGCAATGACAGCCACTATGTGGGTGCTGAGAATCAAAACCAGCACCTCTGCAAGAACAGTCAGTGGTCTTAACCACTAAGCCGCCTCTCCATCCTCTCCCTTTACCTTTAAAAAAATATTTATTTATTATGTATACAATATACAACATTCTGCCTACCTGTATGCCTACAGGCCAGAAGAGGGCACCAGTTCTCACTACAGATGGTTGTGAGTCACCACGTGGTTCCTAGGAATTGAACTCAGGGCCTCTGGAAGAGCAGCCAGTGCTCTTAACCTCTGAGCCATCTCTCCAGCCCTAGCTTTTTGTGTTTGTGTTCTAGACAAGCCATACCTTGGTCTAGGAATCAAAGTTTAAATCCATAATCAGGCAATTTATGATAGCAGATCACTGTTATTTTCAGCAGCCTATAGGAATATCAGAAGTAGGGGATGAAGAGATGACTTAGTGGTTGAAACCACTGATTGCTTTTCCATAGGACCCAGGCTCGGCTCCCAGCATCCACAGGGCAGCTTACACCTCTGTGACTCCAGTTCCAGGGGATCCTGTTAATATCAAAAATGGGAGGATAAAGACCACTGATCTAAATCATCAAGACCACCACCCAAATCAAATTAAGACGAACAATTAATTAAAGCCAGCTTAGTTATTTATTTTAGTTTTTTTTCTTTTGAGTACACAGGCTGCCTCCCACTAAGATGAGGTCTGAGAGGGTCAGCATTGGCTGTGAGGAAGACAAGGATTTTATAGCTCAGGGGCAGTGGGTTTCCAAATGGGGGATTTGGCAAGCAAAATAAGTGGGGCTACAGAAGTAGAACCTACGCATAACAAGTCAATCATAACGACCTCCTGAAACAAAGACATGGTTGCAAGGTGGTCATAGCAAGGGAGTCATAACAACAGGTAGTCATAGCAAGGTAGCCATAGCAACCCTTTTGAAACAAAGGTAAGGTTGCCAGATGGTTATTAACTTTTTAAACAGAGACATGATTGCCATTCCTGGAACAGGCAGTACAGAACCATCTGTAGTTAAGGTTACAGGTGGGGCCTAGCCCAATCCTTGAGAAACAGAGGTTTAATCATAAATAATATTAAACTTAGTTTGTCTTTACTATAATATGGCTTTTAAGCCTAAGATGGAGGCTGGCTATTCAATTGAGCACCCTCGTTTGGCCTCCATGGACACCAGGAAGATAAGTGGTTATACATATGTACATGCATGCAGGTAAAATACCCATGCACGTTTAAAAAAAAAATCAAAGTGCATGGTGAAGATTGTCATGGCTCCATGCAAAGACTGCATGCGAATTTCTGAGATGTTTCATTAGGAAGGAGAGAGAGGGAAGAAAGTCTGGACTACCAAAAGCTCAAGGGCAATGTCCTCGTGGCTATGCGAGACAAAGCTTCAATAGTGCCACCATGTGGTCAAAATGCTAATTGTACGAGAGCCATGATCCCTGATCTTTACTAGAATTTCATACAGGTGTAGCCAGTTGTCAGCCACAGGAGTAGGAACACATGAACAAGGTTTGCTGACTTACAAGGCCATCTGCCCTAGAGCAGGGCTTCAGGCTGGAGACTTAGGACTACACGTCCGTCTTTCTCTGCAACCCTCTCTTTTTCAAGAGATATGTGTGTTACAGGAACCAGGGTTAAGGATGCCACAGAGTCAGCAAAAGAAGAAAAATAAAGTTAAATGCAATCTTCCTGCAACAGCTTGCAATAAATTTGTTCCTAGTATTATGATATAGACAAATATTTTAGATTTTATTTATTTACTTATTGTTTTTGAGACAGAGAATCTCTGTGTAGTCCCAACTGTCCTGGAACCTCCTTTGTAGACCAGGCTGGTCTTGAACTCACAGCGATCCATCTGCACCTGCTTCCTGAGGGCTGTTTTGTGTTTTCGAGACAGGGTCCCACTACAGCCTAGGATGGCCTACAGTTGACCATATAGGTCTTAAACTCTCAATAATACTCCTCTTCAACCCCTTCAGTACTGTTATTATAGACATGCTACCAAGCCCAGATTTCTCCTTGGTTCTTTAAAAAATATTATTGTTATTCTTTATGTTATTATCATCATTGGTGTATTGTGTATGTATGGAGCATGTGAGTACGTGTGTGTATGTATGGTGTGTATGTATATATGTATAGTGTGTGTGTATGTATGTATGTATGTATGTGTGTATGTATGTATGTGTGTATGTATGGTGTGTATGTATATATGTATAGTGTATGTATGTATGGTGTGTGTATATGTATGGTAAATGTATGTGTGTACGTATTGTATGTGTGTACATGTGTGTATATATGGTGTGTGTATATGTGTATATGTATAGTGTGTGTGTATGTATGTGTATCTATGGTATGTGTGTGGTGTGGGCAGGTTATGAAACAACTTTTGAAAGATGGTTCTCTCTTTTTCTATGGAATTGGGGGACTGAATTTAGGTCATCAGACTTGTGCTTTCTGCTGCTAAACCATCTCCTTGGCCTGCCTCTCTCTCTCTTCCTCCTCTCTCTTCTTCCTTCCTTCCCTCCTTCCCTCCCTCCCTTCCTTTCTTCATTTCTTTCTTTTAGACAAGGTTTCTCTGTGTAGCCTTTGGATGTCCTGGAACTCTGTAGACCAGGCTGGCCTTGAATTCACAGGGATCTGCCTGCCTCCATCTCCCAAGTGCTGGGATTAAAGGTGGGCGCCACCACCGCCCAGCTGAGATTCTGTCCTTATTCCATGAATTTGAGCTGGCCTGTCGACCAGCTGATCAGTGGAATTAAGCAGGAGTGTGCTACTTTTCTTCTTGGCTTCATATTCAAGCTTCCTGGCTTGAAAGCTGGTGGCACACACCTTTAATCCCAGTACTCAGGAGGCAGAGGCAGGGGATCTCTGAGTTTGAGGCCAGTCTGGTCTACAGAGAGAGTTCCAGGACAGCCAGGACTACACAGAGAAACCCTGTCGAGAGACAGAGAGAGAGAAGAGAGAAGAGAGAGAGAGATCTGGTATATGTATTTGTTTTCAAAAATGTCTACAAGCCAGGCGGTGTTGGCACACGCCTTTAATCCCAGCACTCGGGAGGCAGAGGCAGGTGGATCTCTGTGACTTCGAGGCCAGCTTGGGCTACAAGAGCTAGTTCCAGGACAGACTTCAAATCTACAGAGAAACACTGTCTCAAAAAAACCAGAAAAAAAAGAACAAAAATGCCTACAATCTCCTTGTGAGCAAGTCCAGACTAGCCTCCATGAGAGTGAGGTCATGCAGAACATTAGTCAGGTGATTCCTTGTCATCATGTCCCCAAATGTGTGCAAGAGTTTGTGTGAGCCCGGCAGGCAAACCTCCTCACACAGTCCACACCGGGTCAGAAAGTGGGGCGTGCAAACAGTTCTTTGACAACAAAGCGTGGTATGAAGTAGGGAGCTCTCCATGGTCTTAAGACGAGTTCAGGGTGACTCTGGCATGATTCTTGACCTTGACCAGAAGACAAGCTACGTGGAAGTCTTGGCCCAACATTCTGAGGCTTTGTTTGTTTGTCTAAGCCTGCACAGGGAGCTGGAAACTGAAGGTCAGTCTGAGGACCATGACAGAGCCGTGAGGGTGAATAACAAGGTAAAAGATAAGCAATGATTATCCCTCCAGGTTATCTCTTCTCTCACTAAGAATACTCTGACTTCAGAGCATGCACCAATCAGGGAAATTACAGAAGCCAAAGTTTCCAGGAATAAATCTGTTGGTTATTGTTGTGGTTTGAATGAGAATGGCCTCAATAGGCTCTTATGCTTGAATGGTTGGTCTCCAGTTGGTGGAACTGTTTGGGAAGGATTAGGAGGTGGGGTCTTCTTAGAAGAGGTGTGTCACTGGGGTGGGCTTTGAGGTTTAAAAAGCTATACCATTCCCAGCTAGTTCTCTAGTTCTCTCTTTCCCTCCCTCATGCTTGTGGATCGGATGTGAGCTCTCAGCTACTGCTCCAGAGCCATGCCTGCCTGCTGCCATGTTCCCTACCATGATGGTCATGGACGCTAACTCTCTGGAACTGTGAGCCCCCTGAAGCTGCCTTCATCATGGTGTTTCACCAGGGCAATGGGAAAATAACTAAGAGTGCTGGATGGTGGTGGCACAAACCTAGCACCCTAGCAATGCAGGCAGGTCTCGGAGTGTGCATGATACAGAAATACAGTGATTTCTGGCGACCCAGAGAAACCCTGTCTGGGAAAGCAAAACAGACTAATCAAAAAACTAAAGACAGGGGCTGGAGAGATGGCTCTGAGGTTAAGAGCACTGACTGCTCTTCCAGAGGTCCTGAGTTCAATTCCCAGCAACCACATGGTGGCTCACAGCCATCTATGATGAGATCTGGTGCCCTCTTCTGGCATGCAAGCATACATGGAAGGAATGTTGTATACATAATAAATAAATAAAAATCTTAAAAAAAAAAAACTAAGACAGCTACCAAAACCGATGCTAACCTTATCTTGCCAAAGGTTACTGGAAGTTTAGGCAACCTTATATCCTGCATTTAGCCATGAGCCTGGCCTCCCCAGCTCAGCACCATGGAGAAAGGGACAAGCCCAAAGGATAAGAGCTTCAAGCTTGGGTACAGTACCGTTAGGTTAGGTGACATGCTATTCTGCCAGCTCCTTCCTGGACTTTCTGGAAGGGGGGAATGGGGAAGATAGATTTTGCAGATGTCAGAAGTTCTAGAATGTAGGCCAACAGCGGTGTGTATGTGTGTGTGTATATCCTGGCCATCCACTACGGTTCCATGCCTAGAACTATCTCAAGCAGCCTGGCTTAACCTTAGGGTTAAATCTTCACCATGTGTGGAAGATGCTCACTACATGTCTGTGGAGTGAGGGCTTCATGCACAGACACCAGGGAATACACGACCTCTAGGCTGTTAATGGATAGGAACCTGAAGTCGAAGGTGTGTGTGGACAGAGCTGGGGACGGGGGGCTGTGACCAGGCTGATGTCTGGGTCCTTCACCTCATCAGCCAGGGAAGCTAACGGGTTTAATCCAGGAGGTAAGGTCTGCATGTAGGAGAGAAGGGAGAGACAGGGAGGAGAGAATGTGAGACATATTGAGGGGTGGAGAGACACAGGGCTATAAAGATGAAGCAGGGGGCTGGAGAGATGGCTCAGAGGTTAAGAGCATTGCCTGCTCTTCCAAAGGTCCTGAGTTCAATTCCCGGCAACCACATGGTGGCTCACAACCATCCGTAATGGGGTCTGGTGCCCTCTTCTGGCCTGCAGGCATACACGCAGACAGAATATTGTATATATAATAAATAAATATAAAAAAATAAAAATAAAACGTAAGTCAGAAAAATGTATTGTTAAAAAAAAAAAAAGATGAAGCAGGAACAGAGATGGCACAAGGAAAGATGTGGGAGGGGGACGCAAGAAGAGGTGAGAGCTGAGACATCAATGAGTAGAGCCTACAAAACTAAACAAACGAGACCAAATTTGGAGGCAGAGAGGGGAAATGTCTTTGTTGTGCTTTTTAAAAGACAATCTTGTTATGTAGCCCAGGATAGCCTACAGAGTGTTGGAATTACAGGTACGTGCCACTGTGCCCAGGAGAAAACTTTTCACAAAGACTTTGAATAGCCCCAGTGAGCCGCGCCAAGTTGCTAGAGCAATTACATGTCTGTAAAACTCCTGGCAGAATCCTGTGACTATTCCCCCACCTCGTTCATTGCTGTTGCTACTGCCACATCTTAAGATTTATTTTCTGTTTAGTGCATTGGTGGTTTCCCTGCAGGCAAGTCTGTACTCCATGTACGTACCTAGTACTTATGGAGGGGAAGGGTGTTAGGCATCCTGGAACTGAAATTGCTGTGGTTTCTGGGAATTGAACCCAGGTCCTCTGGAAGAGCAGTCATTGCTCTTTACCACTGAGCCATCTCTCCAGCATCTTTTTTGGGGGGGGGCTGGGGGGACAGACAAATAATCAAGATAAGGATTATGGCAGATAAATTGCATTTGTGGTCCTCAATTAATGGCTGTCTATCCCATAATTTCATAATGGTTTTTCACTCTAAATCTGAGATTTCACCATGCCAACTGCTGACAGGAAAATACTAAGCTTGATGCAGGCAGACATGAGAGAAAGAGGCTGTGCTCTTACAACAGAGGTCATCCTGGTGGCAGGACATAAGAGATGCGTGCCAGAAAGTGTCACCGAAGACCATCAAAAACAAGTCATCCCCCAACTAACCCGCTAACTATGGGAGATGCACCCATATGACCAGGGAAGCTAATCTAGCCAGATCTGCAAGGCCCCTGGGTAAGCCTGAGACTCAGGGGACGACAGTTTTAAGCCCTAAGTGTAGAGTGGTTTATTACACAGTAGCAAGTAGACGATGCAGCAAGCATGGTGATTCCTGTGCGCTGATATTCAGGCGACTAATACCCAGAGGCAAGAAATGTCTGCAAGTTTTATTTGTAGAGTCTGGTAAACTCGACCCACAAAGCTGCAAAAAGTGGTTTAGAGAGCATGTCGGTGCCATGGGGGCTGTGTATGAAAACAGTTCCCTCTGCCCCGTCCTAAGGCTGGAAGTGACTAGGGAAGGCAATAATGTGATCAGTGAAAGCCTGGGTGGCCGGGCTTACTCAAGCCCGACTCCTGCCTGTCTCAGGCCCTGGGGTCGTACACCCGGCCCATGAAGACTGGGAACTTGTGTTGCTGGTCCCAGAGCAGGAAGAGGAAGGGTTGCCGAACCTCAAAGATGATTAAGTTTCGGGCCACAGAGACGGCTGAGGCCGCCGCGGCCTCCACGCCGGTCTCTGTCAGCTCTAGCACAGTCTGGTGCTTCATGGAAGACACCTGAAGATCTGGGTCATAGGTCAGCCCACACAGGTTGAGATCATCAGAGAAGTCAAAGAATTCTAGAACAAAACAAGAGAAAAAATCAGAGGTCAGTAGGAGCCGGACGGTGGTGGCGCACGGCTTTAATCCCAGCACTCGAGAGGCAGAGGCGGGTGGATCTCTGTGAGTTCGAGTCCATTCTGCTCTACAGAGCAAGTTACAGGACAGCCAGGGCTACACAGAGAAACCTCGACTTGGAATAACAACAAAACAAACAAACCGAGATCAGCAGGGAACTCTTGGTGGGTGGAGATTCTGTTCTTAAATTTCCTGGGTTAGTCTCAAATTCCTCCAGTCTCTTCCTTCTCAGTCTCTACTTCATTGCCTCCTGGTCTTCTAAGTGGGAACCCCTGTTATCAGGCCCAGCCATCAACCACTCTCAAGAGTCGAGACCTCACTCTCTGCCCCACCACCAACTCTCCCCCCAAAAATGGCATATTACTTCCTTGTCTCCAAGGATTTTGAGAAATAAATAGCTATAAAATGATATCATGTGAAGGTATAATGCTATATACTGAATATATATATATATATATATATATATATATATATATATGGACAGAAATATATACTGACAGAAATGCTGTATACTGAAATATATACAGAGAGAAATATATACTGACAGAAATGCTATATACTGAAATATATACTGACAGAAATATATACTGGTCTCTGCCCTAAATTCCTGACAAAGAACTCCTAGAACTCTTAACATTTCCTTAGCATTGGACCTGCTGGCAGCACATTTTTTAAGGGTTTTGTTTGTTTGTTTGTTTTATTTTTTGTTTTTCGAGACAGGGTTTCTCTGTGTAACCACCCTGGCGGAACTCTCTCTGTAGACCAGGCTGGCCTCAAATTCATAGAGATCCTCCTGCCTCTGCCCAAGTGCTGGGTTTAAGGCGTGGATGACCACCACCACCCAGCTGATATTTGTTTTTTGATCTCTGTTCTAAAGTCCTTGTAATTCCTCAGCATCAGGGGTAATAGGCATCTCTTTCAGTCTATTATTTGGCTTCTGATGCTGGTTTTAGGAAACCAGATTGTATATTAGGTGATGAAGTTGTCAAAACAGGAATGAGCGACAGATCTAGCTAGGGATGACATCAAAGGTTAGAAAGGGGTGCTTCTAAAGTCTCCCCTAAACTCAGAAATCCCAGAGTCATACATATCTAGATAGATCAGAGTTTCTTCTGTGAAGTGACTGATTAGTGAATGTGGCCAGACAGTGGTGCCACAGGCCTTTAATCCCAGCACTCCGGAGGCAGAGGCAGGGGGAACTCTGTGAGTTTAAGGCCAGCTTGGTCTACAAAGAGCTAGTTCCAGGACAGCTAGGACTACACAGAGAAACCTTGTCTCGAAAAACAAAAAAACAAATTAGGAAGTGAATGTCCACAGTCCATCTGGGTCACCTGTTCCAGTGAACCCCAGTAGAAATATCCCAGAGAGCTAGAGATCTGGACCACTGTTTGGGCTTGACTCCAATTAGTTCACAGGTAAGACACGCAAACTTTGGGTAAGTCACAGTCTCTGAGCTTCAGTTTTCTCAGTGACCTCATGAGATAAAGCCTTGGTCCCATTGTTGAGGAGTAAGTTTCTGATACAGGAGAAGAAAAACACTCTAGTATGATGGCAACATTGTAGCACCGCCCTCCCCCTGGGCCTCCCGGCCAGGACTCACCCATTTTCTCCATGATTGACAGCATGTCTTGGTTGCTCTTCACTTTGATCCGAGGCATTACCAGGTAGGTGGGCTGGTACCTAGACAGCTCCAGCTTCTTCATAACGGCCTTAAAGACAGTGGGGGTGAGAGCCTCTTCCACGTCTTCAAGTTTGTGCTTCTGGCTCTGGGGCACCATGATGACAAAACTCAGGTTGTGAGAGAGCTGCAGCTGTCCCACCTAGAGAGAACGAGATGCATTGTAAGAGCTCTCCCAACCCCAGCTCTTTCCTGTCCTGCACCCCCCCTTCCTCAAGACTGTCTTTTAGTATGTACTGTTTCAACAAGCCCAGCCAAACCTAACTGCCATGATGTGCCATGAAGTGGGGATGCCAGTCAGTCAGACTAAAGTGCACCAGTCCTGATGAGAGCCCGAGGAGTGAGCACAAGTTTTGGATCATACCCTGACTAGCCATGTAATAACAGAGTAGGATTTGGTTTCCTTCCCTCCCTCCTTTCCTCCCTCCCTCCCTCCCTTTCTTTTTCCCTCCTACCATTCCTTCCTTCAATAGAGTCTTATGCAACCCAGGATGGTTTAAACAAAAGCTGACCCTGAAATATTTTCTTCATCCCCCCCCCGCCCACTTTTCAAGACAGGGTTTCTCTGTATAACAGCCCTGGCTGCCCTGGAACGTGCTTTGTAGACCAGGCTGGCCTTGAACTCACAGACAACCATCTGCCTCTGCCTCCAGAGAGCTAGGGTTAAAGGGATGAACCATCAGGCCCTGCTTGGGCTCCATATTCTGTCCCTTCTCTCTCCCTGCCCACTACAATTATACTGTTCAATTTCCGCTGAAGAACTTAATCTAGCCTGTTGTGGTGTCGTCCACCTTTAATCCCAGCACTCGGGAGGCAGAAGCAAGTGGATCTCTGAGTTCCAGGCCAGTCTGGTCTACAGAGTGAGTTCCAGGACAGCCAATGGCTACACAGAGAAACATTGTCTCCAAAAAACCAAAAAACAGAACAAAAAAAATTAATTCAATGCCTGTGTAAACACATATTTAACACATATCTGCACACACAGAGCGATACCTCGGATACCTCGATAAGCATACTTATGATTATGCATACTGCACAAAAGTGTACGCACACAGAGGACACAGCAAGCTACCAGTGTACCCGGAGTGGGGGTTAAGAGAGAGGGATGCACAGAATTTAAAAAAGACTCACTTTTTGCCATTTGGTGCAGTAGAGATGAATGAAGAGACTTTAGAATCATGTCTAGACTCATGTCTTCCAGCCTAAACTTCCCTGCCTCCAAAACTAGAGAGAGGAGGAAGAGAAAAGAGGGTGGGACTACAAGATGGGAGAAATAGAAATGGGGATTTTGCAAGCAGGCACTCCACCATGATAGGGCCATTGCAGAAAGGAAGTCAGGGTGCTCACATGCCTGAAGCAGGAATGGGAGGAGTCAGGAACTTACCCTGGCCTTCAGAGTCTGGTCACTGAAGTGGGCCATAGGGTACTTTTTGCTGCTCATCATGGGCACTTTAACCACAGAGTTTTTGAAGAAGAAAGGTGACTTCTGAAATTTTTGCTCAAATGCTTTCTTCCATTTGGCTAAAGGAAGAAAGGGTGACTGTAACGCAGGTAGGGACAAAAAAGGCTTTGCAGGCCCTGTGAGGGCAGGTAGGACAGTCGCATGGGAGTGCGGCTGTGGAACTCTGAGCTGGTGGGATGTGAAGACGGGATGGGATGGGAGGTAGAACCCCAGGAGGCACACTGCCTGCCTTACCGCTCAAGTAGACAGCATTCAGCAGGACAAGGCGGGTGTCAGAGGGCAGGCTGTCCAGCAGCTGGCTGATCTTGTGGTTGGTGTTTTCAGCCACCCAGGTGTTGATGAGTTCTAAGTTAGCATCACTATCCGGGCCCAGGACTCTGGGGCTGCTCCCATACAGGGTCTGAGAGGCATTCACGTAGGTGTCCCTGATGGCCAGGTCTGAGGGGCAGGACAGAAGATTGAGTCCCCCGAACAATCCCACCCGCCTTCAAAGAGCCAGTCTGAGAGTGAACACGTATTTTCATTTTGCTTGTTTGTGTTTCCTGAGACAGGGTCTTGCTACGGAGCTCTGGCTAGCCTAGAACTTAGGTAGACCAGACTGGAACTCACAGAGATCTTCCTGCCTCTGCCTTCTGGGTGCAGGGATTAAAGACCATCACATCTGGTGGGGTTCCCATGGTTCTTCCTGCTCACTCCAACGCACACTCCAGCATTTTACTGGCGCAGGGACCAGTCCACACCTCTATTGTATGCAAATATATTTTATGCAAATAAGACTTAAGAAAACATCCTGCACTAAGAACAGCAAAACTGGGCCGGGCAGTGGTGGCGCACGCCTTTAATCCCAGCACTCGGGGGGCAGAGGCAGGCAGATCTCTGTGAGTTCGAGCCCAGCCTGGTCTACAAAAGCTAGTTCCAGGATAGGCTCCAAAGCTACAGAGAAACCCTGTCTCGAAAAACCAAAAAAAAAAAAAAAAAAAAAAAAAAGAACAGCAAAACTATTCCTAGGCACCCCCTGCTGCTGCTTGCTGGTAAGGAGAGCTTGGTTAGCCAACCCCTGTGAAGTAGCCTGCACCTGACTTGCCCCTGTGTCCTTTCCGTATGCTGCAGGAATAGACCCCACTTTCAAGCCTCAGTGGAAGTTCATGATGAGACTGCCTGACTCTTGCTCTCATGGCCCAAGTCCACTGGAGAAAATATGAGTGCTTGGAAGAATAGACTGTTTCACTGGACTAAATAGATCAAAGTATTTCCCCAGGCTTGGCTGGTGCTTCACGCAGCCTAAGACCCAGAACCTTAGCAGAACTATAGTTGTGGGTGGACGGGATACAGGTAGCCCTAAAATATTGAATGTAGTGGAATTGTCCATAGCTGAACGGGACAAAAGACAGCACTGGTTGGAAGTAGGTAAGGAATGCAGCATGTAGCAAAACCTCTGAGTCATATTTCTTTTCATATCAAAAAGATACATTTTAATACCACGGTGGAGCATGCCACTAACCCAAACACTTGGGAGGCAGAGGCATAAGAATCTCTGTGATGTCAAGGCCAGAATAGTTCTCATAGGGAGGTCCAGCTAGCTATGACCACAGAGTGAGATCTTGTTGAGAGAGAGAAAGAGACAGGAGGGGGAACTGAGATTTGAGGCAATCTCTTTTCCTTTTTTCTTTATTTTTTTCCTTCCCTGTATTTTCTGAGTTTTCTATAACTATGGCTTTCATTGGGGGGAAAAAAAAAGAAAGGAAAAGCCAAGCACAATGTCACATGGCTATAATTTCAGCGACCTCGACCAGAGGGTTGCCAAAACCTGAGTCTTTAATCCCATCACTCAGGGGCAGAGAGGCAGACTGATCTCCGTGAGTATGAGGCCAGCCTGGTCTACAGAGTGAGTTCCAGGACAGCCAAGACTGTTACACAGAGAAATCCTGTCTTGGAATAAACAAACAAAAACCAAACCAAACCAAAACAACAACAACAACAAAACCTTGAGGCTACAGAAAGGGCAATCTCAGGAAATATTATGTAAGCATAGGAAGAGGGCTGGGAATGCAGCCCAGTGGTGGCGCTGGAGTAGGCTACACAAAGCCCTGGTTTAATCCCCAGTACCACAAAGAAGGGAAAAATGGGAGAAAATGGTTTCTTACAAAAGAAAGAAGGGAAAAGTGCGAGAGAGAAAGTAGGCATAGGGATGAAGCCATGTGAGGTAGTGCAGGGTTCCAGCACTCAGGAGGCTGAGGCAGGAGGAGAACCAGAGTTTGAAGCCAGCCTGGGCGACATAGCGAGATCCTATTTCAAAAAATCAACAAGAACCAGACAAACAAAAACCCAAAAGAGAGGGGTTAGATGAACTCTGTGATTTTTAACCTTTGGAAGTGAAGGGTGCCTCCCACCCCCACCCACTCCTGAGCAGCTCTGCAGAAATCGCCAGCTGGAGGGTTCCAGGCTTACGAACAACTGAGTCAGATCATTTGTGAGGTTCCTTCTTATCATCTACTGCTTTGATTATTATTATTATTATATTATTTACTGGTATTATCTACCTAACATAAACACGTAAATGATAACAAATTCATATAACACAAAAGCACAAAAGATGAATCTGAAGACTCCCTTGACCTAAAACTTAGCAAAAAAATATCTTCTGGTGACTTTACCCTTCTAACCTCTAACCTCTAGCTCTGTTGTTAACAGATACACAGTATTTCTTGGTCGAAAGAATGGAGAAATGCAAATGATTTGCCCAGGTCTCACAGGGAGGAGAGTCCCGCCCCTGGAGCCACCTGAAACTCTTACCCCTCCTCTTACCCCTCTCCGCCCTCTTTCCCCACCTCCAGACTCCAGCACACTCACCCGGGCTGTGGAAGATCTGCGACACAGAAGTGACACCTTTGGATGAAAAGGCCTTCAGGGCCTGGTGGGCACAGGCAAAGTCCTTGGGGTAGGAAAGGACGCCCTCCAGGTTGCCCCTGGTGCTGTCCCCAGCGCCTACAACAGAGGACGGGGAGACTTTGTAACAGCTCTTGGGGGTGGGGCGAGGGCTGTGGATGGCTAGAATGGAGGGTGTGTCCCGCCACGGTGGGGCTTCAGAGCGTCGGAACAGTACTCTGGACGACAGCTGTGTGTCAGGAAGGGGGGGTGGACGGTGCTGAGTCATCCTAGTAGGCTTTCCTGGGGCTTTACATTCTCCTCCAGTGGTCTCCACCTTTGTAAATCCCACATATCTGCTCCACACTAACCCTGGCTTAGATGGTTTGGGTTTACAGAGTCATGCTATAAGCAGAGGCCTTAGACTCTGTTGTAAAAGAGGGTGGATGTTCTTCATTATTAAACACCGTGCGCGTCTTCTCCACGGTTACAGCCAAAACTTGTCAAGAGCATTGTGTCTAATCCAGGCGTTCTAACGCGTCTCCTGTGTTATCTTATTAAGTTACCACCAAGCCTTTCACACAGGATACTCACTTTCCTAGTGTATAGAGGGGGGCCTGAACTTTCAGAGATAGTGTTATTAATGCATTTAAGGTCCAGGAGCTAATAATAAGATGAATACAGTATCTGAACTGAAATGAACAAAGTGGAACCAACAGACTAGAAAGGACCTCCCAGGAGACTCTGAGAATGTTGCTGTCACATCTGGAGAGTCAGGTGCTACCAGCACCTTACCAACTATGGTGAGATGTTAGCATTTTGGGAAGTCAGGAGGAGGGATCTTATATGTGCAGTCTCTACGAGCCTTCCTGGAATTTTCTGGGCTGGGGTGTGAGGGGTGTCACCTCTCTCTCTCTCTTGCCTGTGGTAATCTGTCATTGCCTTCCCTAGGGAAATCACTCTCATGGTGGTAGAAGGTTTTTTTACCTCCCAGGGAGTCAAGGCACCACACTGTCTGATTCTTGGTTTTTGAAAGGAGATATCACCATCTCTACTTAACTATCAAGAACTCACACTCAAGAGCGCTTAAGTGAACTGCCCACAGCTGCACAGCCAGGAAGTGCATGACCTTGACTCTTTCAGGTCGACCTCTGATGACTTCACCTCCCTTATCAGCTTCCATTGCTTTGAACCACGATTAGTGACTGGGACCTTATTTTATACGTTGTTAATAAGTCCACAGGTTTTATAAGCAACAGTACCTTATTAAATCATTGTTAAATAAAGCAACGTTCTAGAATGAAGACCTACCACCCCTATCATGTAGCCCATTTTACAGCTTCTTCTCAGAGACCTAGCCTCGCAGAGGTGTGTGATTGGTGATCCCTAGGAGAGAGTCCCACATACAGCCTGGATGGAAGCCAGAGTCTTACCAAGAAGGACCTGTGTGAGGAGGCTGGCAATGCTGAACGGGGAGAAGGCCATGTTGGTCTCAGCCTTCTTGGTGGATGAGAAGGCACTGTAGAGCTTCACGGAAAACTCTGTCAAAGCCTCCGCCAGTGTAACCTCTGAGGACTCTCTGTCTGAATCAGAGCACTGAGCAAGTGGCGCTGAGCAGAAGGGTTTGGTGGGAGCCTGGGTGGGAGAATCCGTGGTTGTAGATGGTTGACTGGAGGGATGCATGGGGGACTGGCTGGAAGGATCTGTGGCTATGGAGGGCTGGCTAGAAGAATCCATGGGGGATTGGCCAGAAGGATTCATGGAGGGCTGGCCGGAAGCATTCGTGGGGGGCTGGCCAGAAGGATTCATGGGGGGCTGGCCAGAAGGATTCATGGAGGGCTGGCCGGAAGGATTCATGGGGGGCTGGCTGGGAGAATCCGTGGGTAGTTGTGTAGTCTTTTGGGTGTTCTGGATGGTGTCAGCCGTGTTTTTGGTTGGTGCATTGGTCGTTGGCCAGGTAGAAGACTGTACTGTATGTTTACTCGAACTCCAGGGGCCATCTCTCTCAGGGACGATGTCTCTGCTCTCCTCTTGAGTGACCAATGGGTCCTGGATGCTGTGGCTGGCAGCTTCTGAATCTGAGAAGGCTCCATCCTGTGGTTCAAGAAGCAGGGTTTCATTTCTTAGTGAGCCATACTTCCCTCAACCACTCCAGGCAGGAAGACTGTGAACACATTGTACCAGTTGCTTTTGGTGTAGCCTGGCAGGTGAAGGGCTATTCCTTCAGAAATAGGCAATGCCAGGGGAATTCTCTACAGGAAACATGGGGTAATTCCAATTTGGTCATCAGGTATTTGTGTTCAGCGACCACCATGCAAGAAGCTGTTTTCTCGTTTTGACTCACTTGCCAGGGTAGTATAGACATTTGCATTTGCAAGCCTTATTTTAGGGCTGTGGATTTTCAGAGTGGATGTGGTATACCGGTGAGTATTGAAAACAATTAGTATACCAAAAGGAAAGGAAGAATTGTGGGAATTAGGTGCAATGGTATAACCTGTAACCCCGGGCATCTAGGCATTTGGGAGGTGAGCCAGGAGGATCTCCTTATGTGACAGTGTTTTCAGAAGTGGGAAGTCTGTAAAATCCAGATCCCTTGCTCAATCGGACGTCAGGTGGTGACTTCCCAAGGTCACCCAGGATGCCAGCTTCCAGAATAACGTCCTGCTTATCCACCGGAAGCAAGCAAGCCCTCTTTTCATGAGTTAACTTTTTATCCCTGTCCTCCTAGGCCACGTGGGCCACAGTGCTCTTAACCTTGGCGCGGGCCCACGTCTGTCTGCCTTCTTCTTGCACCCCACTTTCTACTGACCCTGACCTGGAAGAGCCTGTCACAGCATCAAAGGCGCGCGCGGGGGGGCTGTAACTTGGGCCTCGTCTTGCCTTCTATGACCCCACTAAGCTTGGATGGTGAGCTGGGTGGGGTCTATGTATTCTGCCTTTTATATATTGGGTTAAGGAAGTCTGGAGAAGGGTCCGGCCTGAGGTAGCTAGTGTATCTTCTAATATAGAATTCAAGTCTCTCCTCCTATAGTAGGGCTAGGCCCGAACTTAATCCCTGGAGGAGCTTCCCTCCTTCCTCAGGGCCCAAAGGGTTACTCCCCCCTCCCGCCCCCCTCCGAGGGACCACTTACCCCAGCCAGCAGCAGCAGCAGGAGGATCAGCGGGGTCAGCCTGGAGGCCATCTGGGCAGCGACGTCAGCTGCGACCTGTGAAGCCAGCTAGCCTCAGAGGCAGCCCTGAGCTTAGGAGCTCAGGGGGTCCAACCCATCCCCGGGCCCGCCCCCATTCCGTTCGAGGCCTCGACCCTTCTTGGTGTGCTCCCGCCTCCTCCCTCTGGGGCCACCTTCTCCCTGGCTCCACCCTCTGTTTTGTTTTCCCCAAACCGCTTCCCTTTCCCGGCACCGGCTGGCCCTTCTCTCCCTTCACGCCCAGGTCTCAGCCCATCTGTTCAATCTCCAGGGTCCCGGGTCCCGCTTAACTAAACAATAAGCCAGGGGCAGCCGGAGAGGAGGGCCAGGGCGAGCTGGGCAGCACAGCTTTGAGGGAAGAGGAGGCAGAAGGCTCAAGTGAAAGCAAGCCTATGGAAATGGCAGCGATAACAAACAGGGGGCTGGAAAGTGGGGGAGAAGGAGGCTGGAGACCACCCAGCCAAGCCCTCTTGACTTTGTGTTCCTCCCCCAAATGTCCCATTACAAAACCTGGTCCAAGTTCTTGGTCGCTAGGCAGCTTCAGGGCAGACTGAGTGGACAGTCGCAGAAGGTCAGTGAGGGTGGGGTGTCGGGGGGCAGTCTCAGCTATTGGCTGGTTCAGGACACTGCCCCGTTAAAAATTAAGGATGATTGATCACTAGTGCGAGTTCCCGTAAATCAGGATGGGAACAGTCCGGGTCTGGCCCTGTGGGCCAGGCTAGTACTTTAGCCTGATCTCCTCTCGAGTCTGGTGGAAGTGGGGGTAGGATGCGATGGGACGGGGTGGGGAAGCTCACAGGGATGCAGAATCACCCGTTCCTCCTGTGTTTCATGGAGTAAGGTAAAAGCAGAAGAAATACAAAACGTGCCCCGCATTTTACAAGAGACGAGCCTTTTTTTTTTTTTTTTTTTTTTTTTGACAAAGTAACTCTGGAAATAGGCCATTTGATAGTTAAGACATCAAGTCTTAGAAGCCTTAGAATGTCTGTCCTTTCCATTGCCGTCGTTTGGAGATATGCCAGGCTTGGGCCTAAGCGTCCTAAAGTTCCAGTGGCTGTGATCCCTCCCCATCCCTATACATCATGAGTCCTTCCGAGTTTGAGAACTAGGAGTCTGAGGCTCCTAGCTGAGCCCGGGGTTTCAGTCCCTAGTGCCACAACAAAGCAAAACAATCACAGAAACCAAACTCAAACACAACAACAATCCCAAACCAGCAAACAAAAATCAAATCCTGACCTGTATGTATTTATGGTCGTTTGTCACAATAAGCCGGTTTTGTGAGACCCTGGCAAGGAGGAACCCAGTTAAATATGAATTCTAAGTAAATCCTATGCAATCTTGGAGTATGCTTATGATAAAACTTTGTGCCATTGTTGTGTATCTAAAATTCAAGTCGCTATTTTATTTGCTGAATCTGGCAGTCCTATGTCTTCTGCAAAGCAAGGCTGTTCTCTCTGGTAACATGATATAGATATGAACTTCTGTGATCGTCTAACTACAAGCCTGACCCCTACCTGGGTTTGCCTTCTTTAGGAAAGTCTGTGGTTGGCACCAGATCTGATGCTTGAAGAAACTCAAAAGACAGGAGCAGGAGGGTGGAGCACTCGTATAGCTTCCAAGAGACCTTAGAAAAGACCCCGAGTTTGACCTGGCTCTGCGCTTCATTGTGTGTGCAGAGGACAGAGGTCTCAGATTACCTGAAGCTGGTTGTAAATTTGTGTTGTCACCGGATCTGGGTGGGTGCTGGGAATTGAACTCTGGTCCTCTCCAAGAGTGGTGAACACTTTTAACAGCTGAGCCATCTCTCCAGCCCTTGAAAGGCTTTTAAAAAAAGAGCTTAAAGGATGTCACACTCAGACCTGGTCATCTAGGAAAGCATCTTCCTGGGTTATGCTATCTAAGAATTCAACTGAGGCTAAGGGAGCCTGGATACTGCTGGACCTTACAGTGGTGCCTGGTGTCATCTGTATAGCGTCAGATGTAGGCACACAGAATGAGAGCTTTGTGATCATGGAAGCCTGCACCCAGATGTTTAAGGAAATCCTGGGAAGCCAGGTATACGTAGCAAGCTAAGAATCTTCCAGTGAACCCCAGAGGCCGGCACATGAAGCTGTGAGGGTAAAGATTAAGGAAACTCGAGATGGGGACGCCATACGTGGGTGGCATCTGCTGAGAAAAATCGCAGGCACCTAGCGAAGCCAGCCCAAGAGAGAATCCTTTTATAGTAAAATGAGAAGGCCATAGGGGTAGCTATGCCTGTGGTAGTTTGAATGTAATTGGCTCCCATAAGCTCACAGGGAGGGGCACTATTAAGAGGAAGTGTGTTGCTTTGTGGTCATCTATGCTCAAGCTACACCCTGTGACACGTTTTACTTCATGTTGCCTGTGGATCAAGGTGTAGAACAAGGTGTAGAACTTTCAACTCCTCCTCAGCACCATGTCTGCCTACACTCAGCCTTGTCTTGCCGTGGTGATAATGGACTGAACCTCTGAAACTGTTAGCCACCCAATTAAATATTTCCCTTTATAAGTGTTGCCGTGATTAGGCTGGGCGGTGGTGGCACTCGCCTTTAATCTCAACACTTGGGAGGCAGAGGCAAGCGGATCTCAGTGAGTTCGAGGCCAGCCTGGTCTACAAAGCGAGTACATCCAGTACTGTTACACAGAGAAACCCTGTCTCGAAAAACAAACAAACAAATAAATAAACCAAAAGAGTTGCCGTGGTCACGGTGTTTCTTCACGGCATTAGCAACCCTAACTAAGACAATTCCCAGGCCTGTTTAGTTCAGATGGTGCCACTACGTGCGTGCCTGGAATGCTGGACATGGAGCTACAGGATTTAACCTTTACCCCCCAAGTTTCGGTCTCACTTTGATCTAACATTTCCTTGCTACCCTCCTGCAGGTTTTAAGGACTCCTGAAGTTGCACTAAATGCATGAGATGGCCAGGGGTGCGATGCTGTGGTTTGAGTCTGAACTGTCACCCATAAACTTGTGTGATTGTTCTCCAGCTGGTAGCTCTATTTTGTGCAGAACCATGGAGAGATGGAACCTGGTCAGTGTGAGTAGGGCAATAAGGCTGACCTTTGGAAGGTTACACCCAGCCCTTGGTTCCAGTTCTTTTTGCTGCCTGGTCTACCACAGTTGAAGGGCCTCTACCTCATTCCCGTCGCCTTGGTCAGAGATATTCTGCTGACTTCTCTGCTTTGATGTAATGAAAGTCTCTGAAATTGTGAGCCAAGATGAATCCTCTCCCTTTGGGTCATCTGTTCTAGACAATGTGGTCACTGTTTAGTAAAGGTAACAGATATGCACAGCCAGTAAGTGTCAAAGGCAAGTTTCGATCACATCTGGCTGTTGAAATCCTTGGAGTTACTAGCCCATGCTAGGGCCAGTCTATAGCAGCCAGCAGATCCTGGAGTCAGTTCTGATGCCCCAACACTTTCTGGCTGAAGTTACAGTGGAGAAGCAGAGAGCTTTCCCCTGGTTGTAGATCTCTTCCCTTGAATATTTTGGCCACCACTGTCTGTGTACCCTGGCCACTCACGGGGTTTCTGTGTTGCAGCGTGTTCTTGCCTGATGTAGCCGGAGCTGCAGCTGACTAAGTCACCACGTTTACAGAATTTCTTCCTAGTGTGGGTGATCATTTATCCAACTGGTGTAAAGTTGTGAATCCAGTCCTCCCCTACAGGAGGCAGGTGTTCATGCTTTCCCTACTTATCTGTGCTTTGTATGACTGAGCTTTGCCTCTGATTTCCTACCACACGCTTCTTTCTGTGGAAGCCGCAGTGTTGACGGCCGCAAGTAAAAGTCTGATGTGGGTTCCTGGTGTCATCGTCACCACAGATGATATCTGCACTCAATACTTTATGTACCACTCTCTCCGCACATGGGTGTTTTTCTCCTTAGCCCCGCAGAGACTGAGCCCTTCTGGAACTCTCACCCATGAGTGCTCATCCACAACCCTTCCGCTAAAACTAAACTCTTATCCTTTTCTTCCTGGCAGTCTCCAGCTGGAACCAAGAGGTGGACAGAGACAAGGAGTGAAGACTGGAAATTAGATCCAAATATTTGTGGAGACATAAGCCTTCCATCCTGAAAACCCAAAAGGACCTCGTTTACAACACAAAACTTTCAGAGTAGAAGAGAAACCTTTGGTATACAGACATTCTGCTTCGGTCCGTTCATTTATCTAAGGATACTTTAGTCTTTCAAAGTTATTGGTACAATATCATGAATGTGCCTTGTAAAACTTTAAACAAGCCAGATATTTACAAAATTAAGTCACTGCAGATGCCTTTTAACAACTTCAAGTGTATTCTTCCAGGATTTCTTAATGTGGGATTCCCCTCTGTATGCTGTGAATACCATTGGTTAATAAAGAAACTGTCTTGGGCCTGCACAGGGAAAAATATAGGTAGGTGGGGAAAACTAAACTGAATGCTGGGAGAAAGGAGGTGGAGTCAGTGAGAAGCCATGTAGCCCTGCCAGAGACAGATGCTGGAACTTTACCTGGTAAGCCATAGCCTCGTGGTGATACACAGATTAGTAGAAATGGGTTAAATTAAGATGTAAGAGTTAGCTAATAAAAAGCTAGAGCTAATGGGCCAAGCAGCAGTGATTTAATTAATACAGTTTCTGTGAACAGCCATGAACTAACTAGCAGCCTTCTTACTATATATGTTTATAAAGCCACATATAGCATACATAATTATTGTTTGTTTGCTTATTTTTTTCCTCCCTTTTTCTTTCCCTTCCTCCTCTCTCTTTCTCCCCCATCTCCAACCTGTGCTTTTTTTAGAAAGGGTCTCCTATATCGTTGGACTTAAACTTGGTATATGAGATGACCTGGAACTTCTGATCTTCCTTCTGCCTTTGCTTCTGAAGTGCAAGGATTTTACTAGGTTATTTTACTATGTTTTGTGCCTCTATGCCTAGTTTGTGTAGTGCTGGGGATTGAACCCACGACTTTATGTATGCTAAACAGGCACTCTACTAACAGAATTGCATCTCTATCCTCCCTAATAATTTTGTTTCTTACTTAATAAAGTAATGAGAATTTGACTGAGTAATTATAGGTAGCCTTAACTCATTCCTTCTAAGAGATGTACAACATTCCATTGTATGGATGTACCACAAGTTTTTTTTATATCAGGCATAATGAAATTGGTGTTGATTTACAAACTAGCCCTAGCTTCCTGCTGATTCCAGAAGGTTCTCTCACTTTCTTACATTTACCCTTCTTGCCCAGCAGCTTTACCTGATGTCTTTGCTGCCTTCTTGGGTCTAGCATTCATCCCCAGCTGTTGATTGTCATCTCTTAGGTCAAGAGGTCCAGGTTTGGTTTGTTCACCTAGATGTGAATTTAGTCTTTGTTGTAGAATAACCTTTTTGTACACTGTGAAGCTGTGTCTTTGTTAAGGTACCTTCTGATAGTTTAATAAAGAGCTGAGCGGCCAATAGCTAGGTAAGAGAGGATAGATGGGACTTCCTGAAGAGAGAGGAACTCCGGGGAAGAATGTGAGAGGTGGGGAATTCACCAGTGAGATATAGAGGAAGTCAGATGTACAGTACTAAGGAGAGGTAACTAGCCATGTGGCGGAATGTAGATTAATATAAACAGGCTAATAAAAGTTTGCTTTTTAAAAAAAATATGGACGTGTCATCCTTGTGAGGGGCCATGTTCATCTTCTCTGTATTGTTCAAAATTTAGTATATGTTCTGCCAAAGCGAGCACACTAATTTAAGTTTTAAGAGCTTGTTGTGAACAAGCCTAAGCTAAGGATGAACTTTCATACTTTTTTTGTTTGTTTGTTTTGTTTTGTTTTTTGAGACAGGGTTTCTCTGTGGCTTTGGAGCCTGTCCTGGAACTAGCTCTTGTAGACCAGGCTGGCCTCAAACTAACAAAGATCCGCCTGCCTCTGCCTCCCAGGTGCTGGGATTAAAGGCGTGTGCCACTAGCACCCGGGCAATACTCTGTCTGTGTGTATGTCTGAAGGCCAGAAGAGGGCACCAGATCTCATTACAGATGGTTGTGAGCCACCATGTGGTTGCTGGGAATTGAACTCAGGACCTTTGGAAGAGCAGGCAATGCTCTTAACCGCTGAGCCATCTTTCCAGCCAAACTTTCATACTTAATAAGAAGTCTCTGTGTGTTCCAAAGAAAGTCTGGCTATCCTGTATTATTTATTTTCTACAGTTGTGATAAAACATGACAATCAATTCAATTTATAGATGTATATCCCTTTGTCTGACTCATGAGCTTATTTTTGAAACTAAGTATGTTTGTGGAAATTATTTTATTTTCTGGTGAATTATTTCATAGGTCACATGTTGAGGTGACATCTCCAGCCTCGACAGAATTTGCACGTTCCAAGGTAGGAGTGTGAGGATTAGAATTATTAAGCAAGAGGAACAGAGATAGTAGAGAAATAAAAGACAGAAACACAGAACAGCATCAGGAGGGAAATTCAGTGAATATTGAGTTTGTTTATCTTCCACATGCTTATATACTCCACTCCAAAGCGGGACAGGGGAGGCAACAGGCCTCATTAACATGACAGACTTGATTTCTCCAACCCTTGGTCAAGGTGGAGCGGATCCACCTCTATACCTAAAATACTAATTAACCACACCCTAGGTTAGGATCTCTTGTTTGTAGCGACACCTGTTGGGAATGACTTTGAGCAAGAATAAGCTCAAACTCTCTGACCTTTAGTCAACGTGAAGCCGACTCACATCTGTGGGCCCTGGCAGAAATAGTGTTGCAATTGGCTGTCTAGAGCCTTCAACTTTCTATCATTTAAAACTACTTACGGTGAAATACAGTCGAGAAAGAAAATTCCATAGGAATGAACATACGGTTTAATCAAGTATGTAAAGGTGACATCCATGAGCCATTACTCTGACTAACGAGCAGGATGTCATCAACACTGCAGCAGGTCCTTCCTGTCACTCACCATGTCTACTGCTGTAGGCTACCCCCATCCTAATGCTATTGTGAATATCTTCCTTCTTCTTTCCTGCCCCTCTCCTCTTTCTCTCTTCTTTCCTTTCTCACCCATGGTGACGAAGATTAAATCCAGGGCCTGTGTGGTAGACAAGCACCCCACCACTGATTTACATTTTCAGCCCTTGGATGTTTGTGACAAAGTCATCTTCAGTAACCCTGGTTGGTCCTCAGACTGACTGCATAAACTCAGGTTGACCTTGAACTGATTCTCTTCCACTAGACACCACTACACCTGGTTTGGCCCTTGAGTTTTTTGAGACAGGATATCCCTATCTTGGCAGGCTGGCCTCAACCTCTCAAGCCTCCTGCTTCTGACTCCTAAATGTTGGAATTACAGGAGTGCACCATTGTGCCCAGTTTATGCAGGGCCAGGAACCAAATTCAGGGCTCTATAAACACTAAACAAGTACTGTCCACTGAGTTATACCCCCAGCCTTCGCTTTGAAGTTTGTACCACAGTGTACATTCCTGGATATCTGACTTGTTTCACTGAAAACTATACATTAGTGCATGCATGTTCATGTGTATATATGTGTGTGTGTATGTGTGTGTGTGTGTGTGTGTGTGTGTGTGTGTGTGTGTGTGTGTGTGTGTGTGTGTGTGTGTGTGTGTGTGTGTGTGTGTGTGTGTGTGTGTGTGTGTGTGTGTGTGTGTGTGTATGTGTGTGTGTGTGTGTGTGTGTGTGCGCCTGCAGAGATCAGAAAAGTGCACCAGAATCTCCTGGGACTGGAGCTACAAGGATGAGCTGCCCAACGTGAATGCTGGGGACCAAATTTGGGACTTGGGTCCTGAGGACAGCTTGAGGGAGTTAGTTGTCTTCTTCCAGGCAAATCTTCAGGATCAAACTCCGGTCATTAGTCTTGGCAGCAAGTTCCTTTACCCCATTGATCCATAACTGGCCCCATGCCCATCTTTTTAAAAGTCAGGCCCTCATGTTTGCAAGGCAAGCACTTTACCAATTGAGCCATCTCCCTAGCCTGGCTGTCTTAAAAAAAAAAATCAACGATTATGGCATGTGGCTGTGGTTTATTTTCATTTCTGCATAGTTTGCAGTTACATTTCTTCTTTCTAGCTTTGAAAAAGTGGAATCTCACTATGTTTCTCAGGCTGGCCTTCAGCTTCTGTGCTCAGTCAGGCTGCCTGCTTCAGCCCTCGGAGCTGGGCTGTGGATGCACGCCTCACACCTTGTTAGTTTTCAGCTATTTCGGCGTTCTGCAATTTTATCTGTTCTACCGTTGATAGAGATTTGAGTTGTTGCCAGGTGCAGCCTGTTTCGTGCAATGCTACTCTGGACATAACTGTCTTCCGTCTGTTTCTCTAGGGCTTACCCACAGGAGCATCACGGCTAGGAGATGGTGTGTAGCATCCGCTCCACTGACACTTTCCAACGTGTCTACCAGTGTAGGTCCTCCCAGTTTACAAAGCAGTGTGATCATTCTTTTTATTTTTTCCCTCCCGTTCTTTTATGTATTTCTCTCAGGCCAGCCTTGAACCCTTGATTTTCCTGCCTCTGCTTGCCAAGTATTAGGATATTTGTAGTCTATCATGATACCCAGCTAAATCTGTTCGTAGTTTGAGATCTCTTTCGAGGCAGGATTTCTCTGTGTAGCCCCGGTTGTCAAGCTAACTCTCAAATGCAGATTTTCCTGCTCCAGCCTCTCCAGTGCTGGGCTTACAGGTATATGCCGCTACAGCTGGTGTTAGCGATGGTGCGTTTTATATACTCACTTGGTTGTGTCCATGTTCTGCTATTTGGTCAAGCATTCTAGAGGAGTCTATCAGGGTAATTTTTTTTTTAAAAATTATATTTATTTATTGATTTTGAGGCAGGGTCTCACTGTGGAGCACTAATTGGCCTGGAACTTGTTATGCATACTAAGGTGGCCTCAAACACCTGCCTCTGCTTCACAATGCTTGAATTAAAGGTATGCACCACCATGCCTGGATTATTTATTTATCTTTAAGATTTATTTTTAATTACGCATATGAGCATTTGTGTGTGTGTGTGTGTGTGTGTGTGTGCCATGAGTGTGCAGGTGCTCACAGAGAACAGAAGAGGATGCTGATTGCCCTGGAGCTGGAGTTGCAGAGGCAGTAGTAAGCTACTTCTGAAAAACACAAAGTTCTTTGAACTGCTGAGCCACCTCTCCAGCCTCTTTAATTTTTTTTACTATGTTTATTTATTTGTGTGTACATGTATAAGCGAGAAGAAAACCTGCAAAAAAAATTTTTTTTCTACCAATGTGGATCACAGGGATGGAACCTGGCCCACTGAGCCATCCAGTCCAGGGTGGTTTTGAGATGAGCGTCGCGTTGGAGGAAATCCATTTGCCCCTCCATGATGCAAGCCGGTCTCATCCAGTCCGTTGAGGTACTAATAGAACAATCCCTACACCCCCACCTCTCCAGCAAAGAGGAATTTTGCCAGGAGACTGCTTTTGGGTTAGCTCCCACAGTCACGTGAGCCAATTTCTTAAAATAAAATTCTTTTCTATATATACACATCCTGTTAGTTCTGTTTCTTTGGAGAAACATGACTAATACAGGCCAAACACTAAGGCTCAATATTATGTACTGTCCTGACAGCTAGAGACTATCAGGGAGCTTCCAAAGGCTTGTAATAAGATCCCCTTCCCTTCTGCCCCCTTGGATAAGGCCTCTAGCTGATAACCTTCCTTGTCAAGGGTATCAGGTGCATTCCTGCCTATCACTAAGCGCTGGATTTCAGTTCCCTGGCAGCTTGCAGAATCAGTCAAACATGAACCATCCCAGACTCCTGTTATGATGTCTGAATCCCACCCCCCCCCCCCGCTGTTTATCTGTTCCTGAGAGCCCAGCCTCTGTGTGGTCCACTGTGATGTGTGTTAGTCTCATTCTTGGGAACAGCATATATGTGGCTAATCAGGCCCTGCTCATCTGATTTGTCTGGTGTCTGGTAGTGTATGTTAGAGCGTCCTCTAAGTATAGGGTGAGAATCTCTCATCCCCAGGGTAAACAGGAAATGACTGGGCCAAAAGCTACTATTTCTTGGAGCTGGAGAGATGGCTTTGTGGTTAAAGCATTTGCTGAATTAAGTTTCCTGAACTCACTCTAGGTGTTCATGACCACCTGTAACTCCATCTCCAGGGGGTTCAGTGTTCTCTTTGGGTCTCCATAGGCACATATGGAGTCGTGTGCACATACCCACACACAGATACACATGTCGACGTAAAAACCACACGTCTTGTCTTAAAGGGAATAAAAATAAAAGACAGCTTATTCTGGTGCCATTTTGAGTGACCGTGGCCCCGGAATACAGATTTATTTATTTATTATATATACACAACATTCTGCTTCCATGTACACCTGCAGGCCGGAAGAGGGCACCAGATCGCATTCTGGATGGTTGAGCCACCATGAGGTTGTTGGGAATTGAACTCAGGGCCTCTGGAAGAGCAGCCAGTGCTCTTAACCACTGAGCCATCTCTCCAGCCCTGGAATGCAGATTTAAATTACTGCAAATTACATGTTCTAATGTGGAAGTAGTTTCACAAAGTTCTTTATAGTTTTACAGAACAGAGAAGGTCCTTAATCAAGACGATTTTAAACTGCCCTAGTGGGCATACCAGAGCGGCAGACACGTGGAGAGCAGGGATGCTGTTTTCATAGGCCTAAGATGTGATCGGATGGCATCCTTCGCTCGGGGATTGGTGGAAGCCAGTGTTCCACTGTTGACAACTTCTGAGAGGCTTTAGTTTATTATTACGAGGCGTTAGTTCAGCCAGAGAGTGGGGCAAGGACTGGCTGTTCCAAAAGGCTAAAACTTTCTACAGATAAAGTAATTAGCTTCTGAATTTACAGAATTCCAGTCCATCTCTGCAGACGCAGTTTCCTTCCAGGAGGTTTTTATTGGCTGCTGCTCACAGCCAGACACAGCTTCTTTTCAGGAATTTTCTTTCACACACATATAAATTATATATATATATATATTTTGGTTGTTTGAGACAGGGTTTCTCTGTAGCTTTGGAGCCTGTCCTGGAAACTAGCTCTTGTAGACCAGGCTGGCCTTGAACTCACAGAGATCTGCCTGCCTCTGTCTCCTGATGTGCTGGGATAAAAACTGTGCCACCACCGCCCGGTTTAAATTTTTTTTTTTTTTAAAAAGTGAGGTGAGCCAGGCAGTGGTGGCACACGCCTTTAATGCCAGTACTCGGCAGACAGAGGCAAGTGGATCTCTGTGAGTTTAAGGCCACCCTAGTCTGCAAGAGCTAGTTCCAGGACGGCTAGGACTGTTACACAGAGAAAGCCTCTCTTGAAAAACAACAAAACAACCCCCCAAAAACCAAAAACAACAACAACAACAACAAAAAACAAAAACAAAAAAAGTGAGGTGATGGGACAGAGTTAGTTGACTTCCCAGGGGAGGCCTTAACCTCTCTGAGGAACAGATGGGGGTGCAGGGGAAAGGGGAGGAGAGAAAGGAAAGGAATGAGGGGGAACTGGGATTGGTAAGTGCCAGAATGAATACTCTTAGCCAATCTATTGATATCCCATTGTGGTCTGAACTTTTATTTCCTTGCTCACAAATGAGTTAGGCAATCGTTGGTGTTTATTGACTGTTTTTGTTTTGTTGGCTTTACCGCTCGCTGTGGTTGTTTCCCTTTCCTCGTGGTCATGCAGGTAGGCACAGGCACAGCCGCTTCTTACTTGGACCACTGACTCTTCCCTGGACTTTACCTTCCACTCTTTCCCTCGTCTGTCTCCACGCCACAGTTAGAATCATCAAGAGATAAGATCATTTTCTCTGGGAAATCATTCTACTGTAAAGCCCCTTCGAAAAGGATGTCTTACCACACGAATAAGACAATGTAAATTCTCTTCTCTGGTCTTTTTTTTTTTCTTTCTTTTTTCTAGAAATGTATTTTTTTATTGATATTTATTGAGCTCTACATTTTTCTCTGCTCCCCTCCCTGCCTCTCCCCTCCCCCTTCAATCCTTCCCCAAGGTTCCCATGATCCCAATTTACTCAGGAGATCTTGTCTTTTTCTACTTCCCATGTAGATTAGATCTATGTAAGTCTATCTTAGTGTCCGCATTGTTGTCTAAGTTCTCTGGGATTGTGGTTTGTAGGCTGGCTTTCTTTGCTTTATGTTTAAAAACCACCTATGAGTGAGAACATATAATTGTCTTTCTGTGTCTGGGTTACCTTACTCAAAATAATGTTTTCTAGTTCCATCCATTTTCCTGCAAAATTCAAGCTGTCGTTATTTTTTTCTGCTGTGTAGTACTCCATTGTGTAAATGTACCACATTTTTTTCTTTTTTAAAAAAAAGATTTATTTATTTATTATGTATACAACATTCCTTCCATGTATGCTTGCATGCCAGAAGAGGGCACCAGATCTCATTATAGGTGGCTGTGAGCCATCATGTGGTTGTTGGGAATTGAACTCAGGACATTTGGAAGAGCAGTCAGTGCTCTTAACCTCTGAGCCATCTCTCCAGCCCCCCGTACCTCTGCCTACAAGCTCCGGGTTCAGAGAGACCCTTTTCAAACACTACAGTGCAGAATGATAGAGGAAGACATTCAATGTCCACTTCTGTCTTCCTCGTGTGCATGCACAGGTGAATGCAACAGCACACACATGCGCTTTTGTGTATTCCACACAATGCATGCATTTACCAAGTTGGGGCGACTCAAATGTCTCCTCTGTTGACCCCTAAAAATTTAACAATCACTTCTTTCTGATATATCCTGTCTTTCATCGAGCAAGTGAAGGGAAGAACACCCGTAGCTAAGGAGAATCGAGTGATGTGTGTGTTTTGGGGATGGGTCTCTTGTATCCTAGGCTAGTCTCAAACCTGGTGTGTAGCTAAGGATGGGACTGAACTTCTGATCCTCCTGTCCCTACGTCCTGATTGCTGAGGTTACAACTGTGCATGACCATACTCAATCCATGTGGTAAAGGGGATTGAACCAAGGGTGTCCTGCATGTGAGGAGAGCTCTCTACCTATGGAGCTGCGTCTCTACTCTGACAGGGCTATTAGAAGTCATGGGACGGCCACTGTGATCCAGTGGTAGAATTCTTGCCTGCTTCCTGGAAAGTTCAGATTCCTTTTCTGGTCTGTGCAACTTCCTGCCCCTTCAACACACACCCACCTGACACACGGCAGAAACTCAGTAAATACTTGTTGACCAATTGAATAGGCAAGGTCCTTTGAGACTGGCTGCCAAGGACATGGATAGGATTGTCCAATTAGGCCTTTTAGTGTTATTTTATCCTACACGCCCTTCCCTACAGTGTCTTCTGGCAGGATTACAAGGAGGCTGGTGTTGCCTGCTGCCTCCTCTAGGGAGCTGATAAGAATTAGAGGAGAGACGCAAAGATAGTACATGGAGGAGGGTAGGGAAGGGGGAGCAAGACTACCCAAATTCCAGAGGAACAGCTGCACCAGGAGCTCATGAATACTACTGGGTGAAGTTTTATGTTGTTCTGCCCCCGTCCCAATAAATTGCAGTTATCTTTCCTGATGATGTCTAGCCCGGTACAATTCATACTTTCCTATTTTTAAAAAAAATCCCTTTACAAAGTCAAATATTTAAACATTAACATGAACTGTTTGCCTGATCCTTTGGCAAAAAATGTAAAACGACAACAACAACAACAACCCATGATAAAAGCTGCTTTTGGGGCTAGAGAGATGGCTCAGAGGTTAAGAGCATTGCCTGCTCTTCCAAAGGTCCTGAGTTCAATTCCCAGCAACCACATGGTGGCTCACAACCATCTTTAATGGGGTCTGGTGCCCTCTTCTGGCCTGTAGGCATACACACAGACAGAATATTGTATACATAATAAATAAATAAATATTAAAAAAAAAGCTGCTTTCTACCCAGCCCACCACTGGATTTCACAGTTGGGTGTGCACACTCACTTAGTGTTCATGTAAGATACAAACTTGTAGCTGGGCAGTGGTGGCTCACGCCTTTAATGGGAGGCAGAAGCAGGTGAATCTTTGAGTTCGATGCCAGCGTGGTCTATAGAACAATCTCCAGCGCTACACAGAGAAACCCTGTCTCAAAAAGAAAACCAATAAATGATACAAACTTGGGGCTAGGGAGGTAGTTAAATTGCCTGCCTCCTCCCAAGCATTGCGTGGACCTAAGTTCTGATCCCCAGCACCCAGCAAAAAGCCAGGCATGGCCATAAGAGTCTATAACCCTAGCACTGGGTGGGGCCAAGACAGGGTATACCCAGAGCGTCCTGATTAGCTGGTTTTTCCAATCAGTGAACTCTGCACCCCATGCAAGACCCTGCCTCAAAAGATAGGTGGAAAGTGACAGTGGAAGATACCCAAAGTCACTGCTAGGCTCCACATGGATGTACCATGCTTAATTGCATGCATGTGTGAGCACACATACAAAGCTTGTAATCACATACACTACATACCAGAAATTATATATATTCAAACCTGGCTTTTTTTTTTTCTCCACTTAGAGCTTCCTAGAGACATTTCTGGGTCTTGCCTTGAGCTACAGAGCAATGGAGACTCCACAAGGCCCTTACCTTCCACAGCTCTTCCTATGCCTGTATGTTTAAAGGTCACATTTTTATCTCTTAGTACAGTACCATTTGCCATCCAGAGAGTGGGTCCAGAAAGCCGACCCGTGGATGGTTCAGGCTCAACTCCAGCCTGCATCGTTAGCCTTCCCCCATTAGGTTAAATAAAAAACCAGGCCAGGCTGTGGGGGCGCATGCCTTTAATCCCAGCACTCAGGAGGCAGAGGCAGGCAGATCTCTGTGAGTCTGAGGCCAGCCTGGTCTACAAAGCTAGTTCCAGGGCAGGTTCCAAAGCAACACAGAGAAACCCTGTCTCAAAAAACCAAAAAGGAAAAGAAAAACAGGAGGGAGCAAAATTCTCAGGGCATGGGATGATCAATCTTCTCCCCTCTGGGTGGGTCCTGTGGTCAGCATTGGTTACCTGGGTGTCAGAAGTCAGTCTCCCTTCCTCCAAAGCAGGATAGCTCACTTATTTACTCTTTCACATTTCATATGTGGACAAGAGGTGTTGGGAATGCAACCCTGAGCCTCTAAGAGAGCAGCGAGCACTTTAAGTGTTGAGCCTTCACTGCAGCCCCATTAGTTTGCTCCTCCTCAAAATTCCCCCACCCTCTCTTTTTCTCTTCAACAAAACATGACAGTGTGGATGTAAAGACACTAGGTCTTGGACTTGTTGCCTCTGAGCAGTTTACAAACTGCTGTCCTCTGGAAACAAAGGCCGTCTGGAGCAGTTTCCTCAGAGCCCTCTGGGAAGACGACTCCCCAGGCCCTAGAGCTTGGCAAGAGCAGGCTATGGGGTAATTCAGGAACTTCCCGAATGCTGTGAAAATGAGCCACTGGGGACTGGTCAGCCCTTCCCGGAATGTTCTGGGGCAGTTGAGCTACCTCATCACAGAAGGGTGTCTGGAGGGTTGAGATGGCCCAATTCTGGAATTCTTCCCTCAGCCCCGTGAGGATGCACGTCTCTAGACCTCAGTCTTCCCTCCTAGGCAATGGAGGTCTCTGATTTGGCCATATTCTCGTCTACCCCATCCGCAGGATCATTTGCTTTCATATTGTTTGATGGGTTCATTTTCTTTACTGGCTACCCTGATATGAGAACAGAGCAAGGCTTTGTCTCTGTAAATGGAAAATCAATAGCACTCACCACAAATAGAATGAATCCGGGCTGGCAAGGCTCAGGGCCTTTAGCTCATGATACTTTTAGGGGCCTATGAATATGCTTTAACTTTCATTTCTTTCAAAAATAGAAGAATTAAGTACAGTAACAATGAGTATTGTTACTCATACCCCTTGGATTCATGTGTGTGTGTGTGTGTGTGTGTGTGTGTGTGTGTGTGTGTACGTGTGCATGTGTGTGTGTGTTTGTAAGCTTGTGTGGAGGTTAGAGGACAACCTCATATGTCTGAGTGGGGTCTCTTATTTTCCACTTCCCAGGAAGTTATCTGGCCTTAGCATCAGAGGAACATCCTGCTTCCCCACTTCCATGCCCCTATAGGAGCCCTGGGGTTCTAGGTGGTCATGCTATGGTCCTCACGCTTGCATGACACATATTTACACTAAACCATCATGTCCAGACATAGATTGTATTCTTGTTTATTTTGATTCAATAATTTTTTTTAAACTGAAGATTTTTTGTTGTTGTTGTTTGGGTTTTGGTTTTTCAAGACAGGGTTTCTCTATGTAACAGCCTTGGCTATGCTGAAACTCACTTTGTAGACCAGGATGACTTCAAACTCAGAAATTTGCCTGCCCCTGTCTCCTGAGCGCTGGGATTAAAAGTGTGTGCCACTACCACTCAGCCAAGTTAGTTTTTTTTTTTTTTTTTTTTTTTTTTCTGAGGAAGGGAAACAAGACAAAAATCAGAGTGCAGCCCTAAAGGGAATGTTGCTAAAACCAACATAAAGAATGCAAAACGGGGGCTGGAGATATGGCTCAAAGGTTAAGAGCACTGCCTGTTCTTCCAGAGGTCCTGAGTTCAATTCCCAGCAACCACATGGTGGCTCACAACCACCTGTAATAAGATCTGGTGCCAACTTCTGGCCTGCAGGGACACATGCAGGCAGAACATTGTATACATAATAAATAAATAAATCTTAAAAGAAAAAGAATGCCAAACGGCGTCACTAAAGTCTCCCTGCGAAATGTGCAGTGAAGCCTCTTTCTGCCCTCCTTGTTAAAAATGGGAATTAGAGACAGCATAGTAGCATGATGACAGACGCCTGTGACCTCAGAACACAGGAGGCTGAGGGCAAAGGATCACGAGTTTAAGGCCAGCCTCACCTAAATATCAAGTTAGAGACCACCTTGGGTTATAGGAGACCCTGCCTCAAAAAGAAATAAAGGAAATTAGCATGCATGAGATACTAAAGACTGTTGGGTGGTGGTGGCACACACCTTTAACCCCAGCACTTGGGAAGCAGAGGCAGGAGGACCACTGTGAGTTTGAGGCCAGCCTGGTCTACAGAGCTGTGCCAGGACAGTGAAGGATGTGAAACTCCATCTCAAAAAACAAAAACAAACAAAGATGGATGAGTATTAAGCTGATCATTTATCTGTGAGAAATCAAAGAGAAACCAAAGAACTTGACAACACGAAAGGTTATTTTTTTTAAATAAAAAGATTTATTGTGTTTTATTTTTAATAGTGTGTATATCCGTGTGAGTAGAGCTGTCTGTGGAGGCCAGAAGAGCTCGTTGGGCGTCCCGGAACTGGAGTTGCAGGTGGTTGTGATCCTAACCAGTGCACCATCTCTCTAACCCCACAGAATGCAAAAACAAAACAAAACCGAAACCCAATAACCAAAACAAACCTTTATTGTTTAAAAAATACTTGAAGGGTTTTTTTTTAAAAAAATAATAAACATCACACAACAAAATTAAGCAAACCAAAAGCAGAAAATGCATTTTCTTTTTTTGTTTTTTCGAGACTGGGTTTCTCTGTGGCTTTGGAGCCTGTCCTGGAGCTAGCTCTTGTAGACCAGGCTGGCCTCGAAGAAAATGCATTTTCTATCTGTGATTGTGCATTCTGGAGCATTAAAGATGGAAGCCCGGCCTTATTCCTGTTAAATGAGCTCTCTTTGTTTACTGAACTACTACCCCAGTTTTGCTTTGTTACTTAAACCCTTTAAAGATGTTTGGCAACCCTTTGGGGGATTCACCCGCACTGGAAGTCACTGAATGAATGATGATGATAAAGAAAATAACAATGACTATGCTGATTTCTTTCTTTCTTTCTTTCTTCCTTCCTTCCTTTCTTTCTTTCTTTCTCTCTCTTTCTTTCTATCTATCTTTTTTCTCCCTCCTGAGACAGGGTTTCTCTGTGTAGCCCTGGCTGTCCTGGAACTCACTCTGTAGACCAGGCAGGTCTAGAACTCAGAGATCCACTTGCCTCTGCCTCCTGAGTGCTGAAATAAAACATCACCTCCTGACAACATGTTGAGTTTTATTGTTGTGGTCTAGGTTTGTTATAAGTATATCGGGCCCTGGGCTAAAAGGTTTGTATTTAAGCAAGTTATTATGATCTCATGTACCAACTACTAAGAGAGCTCAGGGGAGCTAATTAGATAGTCCATAATGTCAGAGCTTTAAAACATCTGTTATCAATTATTTAGATCTATTTTCTATTTTTTTAATTTACCTCTTTTAAAAACAATTTTCTTTGGAAGAGCATATTTAGGAGCTGGAGAGATGGCTCAGCAATTAAGAGCATGTACTGCTCTCGCAGAGGACCCAGGAGCCTCACAACCTTTCTAGGGGATCCGATGCCCTCCACCGACCTCCTTCAGTGTCAGGCGTAGATGTGGTACCCACATATACAGTCACATAAAACACACTCATGCACATGAAATACAAGGGAGCTTAAAAATTTAAATGTTCATCTGTAACCTTTCAAAATAAGTATTAGTGCATAGTTTTGAATGGGTAACTATTTTATTCAAAATTTCTACTTAAATTTTATTCCATGGGTGTTGGGTGTCATAAATGAAATAAAGACAAATACAACATTGTAATTCGAATGTGGGTTTTCTGTTCCGTTTCTGTGTTTGAGACAGGGTCTCATGTAACCCCAAGCTAGCCGCCAACTCTGTGCCACCACAGTCAGCTCATTCCCTATGTGGGTGCTTGAAAAAGTTCCCGCGGAAGCAGAGAACAGAATAAATATTACTAGGAAATGAGGAAGACTAGCAGACAGGAAGGATGGAGGGAGTTGGGTAATGGATACGAAATATGGTTAGATAAAAGGGATGAACTCGAGTGTGCTCTCCTGTTAGGTTTTATTTAGTGTGTGTGTTCATGAACATACTGTGGTGTTTGTTCATGGAGTCAGAAAACAACCCAAGGTCAGTTCTCTCCTTTCCCCTTCTGCCATGTGCATTCCGGGAAGCCAGGTTTGGCAGCCATCAACTTTTCTTGCTGTGACATCTCTCCAACCCTGAGTTCTTTCTTTTCTTTTTAATATTTAAATTTTTTTTTAATTTTGTATGCATGATTGTTTTGCCTGCATATATGTGCATCACATATATGCTTAGTGCCCACAAGAGGATGTCTGATCTCCAGGGATTATGTATGGTCTGTGAGCCACCATGTGGGTACTAGGAACTGGACCCAGGCTTCTGGGAGATCAACAAATGCCCTTAATTGCTGAACCATCTCTCTAGGCTTCCAGCAGCCCTGGGTTCTTACGTTCTATAGCACGGTAGGGAAATTTTCATTAACAATTATTCATTATATATTTCATAAAGAACTAGAAGAGTCCCTAGGTCCCAAACACAAAGAAAAGAGAATATTTGCATGCAAATACTAATTACTGTGATTTGGTCATTACACATGGCATACATGTGTTGGGTTATTACACTGTACCCGTTAGTATGTACAATTATTGCGTTCCAATTAAAGTAAATGAACTATTTATTTACTTGTGTCCGTGTGTATGTAAGCTCTCATATGCTGGTTCTGGACCCTTCTCAGAATGCACAAATTCACGTCAGGATGAAGGAGGGACAGCCAGACAACTGGACTTCACACTACTGACCTGGTCACCGTGCCCATACCGTTCTCTCCGTCTTATTGGAACACCTTCCTTCCTTGTTCCTCCTGGAGATAACTGTTTAAGCTCCCTCACTTAGATTCTGTCATCCAGAAAGCCTCTGCCCCCTCCACAGGAGATCAAGTGAGTCTCCTCCTACCCCCAGAGGACTGAGTGATTCTTAATGTTATTATTACCAAAAATTCAGAGACTTAGCCGGGTGTGGAGGTGCAGGCCTTTAAACCCAGCATTCAGGAGGCAGAGGTGGGCAGATCTCTGAGTTCTAGGCCAGCCTGGTCCACAGCAAGTTCCAAGTTCCAGGCCAGTCGGGACTATATAGTGAAAAGACTCTATCTAAAAACAAAACAAAACAAAAAACAAACAAACAAAAAAAACCCCAAAACCCCCCAAAACCAAAACAAAAACAAAACAAAAAACCAAAACCTACAAACACACAAAAATTCAGAGGCTGGATTCTCGGTGTTTCAACTGCCTGAGAGCTTCTCTGAGGACAGACACCTCACTTTCTCAGCTTGCTGTGTGTCCCTAGACAGTGCCTGGTACTCAGGAGTAAACAAACGCCCTGCTTCCTCAACCCCCCCTATATTTAGGGATTGCTGATAGTGACCTGTTTATTGTCCTCATTTAGGAAGTACCTGGTAAAAGCTACTGAATTGAAGAGCAGAATTATTCTGCAAACGAAGCAAAGCAGACATTTGGTTCCCAGACAGATTTAAAAAAAAATAAGTATGTGGCATACTGGGTCAAAACTTGGGGTTCAAAAAAATGTACTAATTTCTGGGCTGGAAGAGGTGAGGTGCGGAAGGTGGGCTCCTCACCAGCTTTATCACAGCAGCAGAATTTCTTCCAGACGCTGTTCAGTATTTGTGTGTGTGTTGGGAGGGGGGCTGCTAATCCACCGTGGCTCAACTTGGGCTAGAACAAGGCGTCTCTGCCCTTGCGCAGAGGGGCGGGAACTCTCGACTGTTCCTGAGGACACACAATAGGTCCATAGTTTGCAATAGGCTGGTAATAAAATATAATAGGCTCCTGAAATCTATCTTGAGCCTTCTTCTCCCACCCATCCGTTTTCCAAACCGCTACCCAGCAGCTACCTACTAGGTGTTCTGCAGAGTAAAGGACTACGGGTCGACAGAGTACCCAAAACTAAAAGCGAATGGGTCCTCGTGTGGTGCTCAGCACCAAGCAACCTAAAAGAAGCCTCTGTTGTGACGTCTAGGCCCAACTGCTGGGCTGCACCTAGGATCCCACACAGCGAAGGGAGCGTTCCTTGGAGGGCATCACTTTACACTGTCCCCTACTCACCTCTAGGATGGGGCACTGGGCCCACAAAGGCAAAGTGACGTGGCCCAGGGCTCTGAGGTGGGGGTTAGGCCAGCTATCCCATTGCAGAAGTCACAGAGAGCCCTGCAGCAGAGTTTGCACGGCGAGTATGTTCTCGGCGTGGAGGGGGCTGGTGAAGGCTCGGAATGGACACCATCCCTGCTCCTGCGCGACGTTCCCCGTGGGACTCAGGAACCAAGGGAAGCCGTGCGCTCCGAGGACTTAGTCTCTCCCCCGCAAGAGCTGAGTTCCTGGGATTCAGGGCCACGGATCTGGGCACTCGACCGCGCCCTCCAGGTATCTCCCGAAGGGGTGGGGAGCAGCTAGGGTCCGTGTGGGTGGAGCGGGGCGTGGGTGGGGCTCCGGACCTGTGATTCAGAGAGCCGGGACCCGCGGGAGTCTGCTGGTGCCCCACACTCGGACCCGAGATGACAGCCAGCAAGCGAGTAGCGAAGGTAAGCGCATTTAAGACGACCCCTTTCTAGTGCCCCGCCCCATGCTCTACGCCTTCCATTTCCTCTGGCTGACCTCTGAGCACTTTTGCTTATTAGGGGTACCAGGGTGGGCTGAAACCCAATGAAGGAGTGAGAGGGGGCAGTCGGAGTGTGTGTGTGTGTGTGTGTGTGTGTGTGTGTGTGTGTGTGTGTGTTTGTGTGTGTGTGTGTGTGTGGTGTGTAGTTTGTGGGCTAGGATGTGGACACACAAGACAAGAGCTGTCACTAGATTTCCGAGTTGTACTAGGGTGAGTTCTGTGGGTGTGTGGGTGAGAATGAACTAGCTTCCCCAAACTGGTTTCAGTTTCAATTCTGCTAGAAATTTATTAGTGGGGCGTTATCTCAGGCACGGGAAGGGTTCTGTTGCGCCACCTACCGATTGGTGGGACCCATAATTTGATCCCTATCTTAATCCAGCCCTCAGAAGCTGGAGATGTAGACGGGATGGGCGATCCCTGGAATGAATGTGTACAGAATAGTCCCTGGATGAGAAATTCCAATTTATGTCCTGTTAGGTTTGCACGCAGTCCGCTGCAGATGCTAAATGCCTACTTTGTACAAGCCCAGTGTCAGGCGGCAGGGGGCAGAAAAGGAACAAAAATCGTATCCCCTTTGAGCTTTCGTTTCTTTCTGGGACACTGTTTGAGTACGATCTGGAAGAATGGGAAGAGGGTAGTTTCCTTAGGACTGTCTAGAGGGCTGAAGGGAGCCGCGGTTGGAGAGCGTAGAGCAGGAACGCTGGTGAGCTGGGGGCTGGCACACCCAGGCTTTAAGTCTTCCCCAGCCGCCCCTCCAGTCTGCCGAATTTAGGGAAAGGCTGTTTCACGAGAGGAAAAGGGTGGCTGTTGTCCTCAGCTCCACAAAGGGAAATTCTTTGAGATGGAGAAGGCCAGAGCAGGATCATGCCAGAACTAAAGTTTGAAGGCTGGCACAAAATGGAGCAGAGGGGTCTTTGCAGGGTCTTTGTTACCTCAATGGTAGGAGATGGACTGCCTTGTATTGCTCCAGAACCCTGAGTGCCAGGCAGTTTATCTAATTTTTATAGCGGCTGTGTGAGATAATTGTGTCCTCCCATTTCACAGAGGAGGAAACTGAGGTATCAGAGAGAACACGGCTGACCAGTGCTATTCAGGCATTCAGCGGGAGTGACTGGGCTGGAATTTGAGCCCAGACTGAAGAGACTCTAACTCGCAGGGCTTTTAATGGCCTTTGTGTTTTCACTTTCAGTTCCTCTAAGTCAGGTGACTTACTAGCAGGCTTTGGGAGGAGCTGTGTGCCCTAGCTTGGATTTCAGCAATTATGGGAAAGTCATGGCAGAATTCACCAAAGCACATGAGATCCAAGTATTCCCAGTGGTAAGAGAGAAAATTCCCCTTCATTTTTTTTTTGTTTTTTTTTTTTTGAGATAGGGTTTATGTAATCTGGGTTGGTCTCAAACTTGATATGTCGCTGACAGTGAGCTTTAATTTCTTTTTTAAATTATTACTTTTATTTTATGTGTATGGGTGTTCTGCCTGCATGTATGTCTGTGAATCACCTGCTTGCCTGGTGCCAGCAGAGGCAAAAGAGAATAGCAGATCCCCTGTAACTGGTTGTTACAGAGATAGTTGTTAGTCACCATGTGGGTGCTGGGAATTGAACCCAGGTCCTCTGGGTTAGAGCAACAAGTGGCACCTGCTGAGTGAGGTATCACACCAGCCCAACCTTTAATTTCTTGATTTTTCTGCCTCCACCTCTTAAGTCCTGGGATCAGAGATGTGTAACGCTTTATCAAGTTTTATGCAGGGCTGGGAATTGAACCCAGGGCTTCACGCATGCCAAGCAAACACTCTACCAACTAAGCTGCACCTCCAGCCCAGAACATGGGCGCTCAAGATCTGTGTTCTGCCTAAGCCTTTCTTCTCGCCCAAGCCCTGGAAGATGGTTATAGCTAGGTGGTCATGGCTCTAAGTAGAAGGCACAGGAAGCAATTTGTTGGTGTGACTAGATGTGGAAGAGAGGCTGAGAGATAGAAGGGAGTGTGGGAAGTTTATGTGTGTGGGAGAGGGGTTTACAGCAGTGAAGGACCCCACCTCCAACCCCCTGGGCAGGGGGCTTTCTCTTTGCCTGTGTTTACACAAGCATTTCTCAACCTTATCTCTGTTGACTCTTGGGACCAGATAATTTTTCCCAGGATGTTTCCTCAGTTTCTCTGGACGCGTCACCTGCTGAACTGTGGTAGCACTTACCCCATTTGGGATAAGGGAAAGTGTGTTTAGATGTTGGCAAATGTGCCCTAGTGAGTAAACACATCCCTGCATGAGAACCACCAGTTTGTATCTATTCATTGTCCCAGAGGACTGAGCTGCTTTGAATGTGTGTTTTACAACGTGTCCCCTGCTCCAAAATGAGAAGATCTGGAGTTCCATGGGTGAGGTCCCTTGGTCAGATGCACTATGGTAACTGGAGACTCTGGGCATGCTGGGAGTGTGGTTCAGTGGTAGGGTACCACCTACTTACACTCAAGGCACTTAGTTCCAGCCTCAGTACTGCACTGACCAAACCCAACCCAAAAACTTTGGGTTGTTCTGTAGTGGCGAAGCTGCTTAGCTCAACTTTCCCAAATGTACTTAGCCATGAAGCCCTTTTCCTATAGTACCTATTAATATTCCAGGGGCACCTGCACACACTTGTCCTGTCTGGGCCCTCGGCTTTGGCGGTCTGCTTTTCTGCCTGGTGCGCTCCCATCTACTCCTCAAGGCCTTCTCATGGCAGGCAACCTCTGTGAAGCGTTCCTGTTCCCCCTTTCCCTCCCTCCATTCACACTATCCACACCCTCCAATCTGAGTTCCCTCCATTACCCCAGAGATGTTCTTGAGGGCTGCACCCTGTCTTCGTCAAGGGTCAGCAGAGGATGCTTAGGATACTGCTCTTGGGAGAACCAGGGATGCATTTCTGAGATCCCCTGGTTACCATGTGTCACACAGATGCCCTCATTAGGGGCAGCCTGGATCAGTTCCTTACCCCTGCGGTGTGGTGGAGGGGCATAGATGAGTGATGTCCTTGTCTTTTCTGTATGTTCTTGTATGTTCTGCCAGTGCATAGTGTGCTGGGAACTCAGCAGACATCACAGAAGACGGAGAGAGGAACCGGGACTCTGTGACTTTCCAGGAAGAGGGCAAGAGGACAGAGTTAGGTACCTTGCTTTCAGAAAGGAAGGTTTCTTTTTTTTTAATATTTATTTATTTATTATGTATACAATATTCTGTCTGCGTGTATGTCTGCAGGCCAGAAGAGGGTACCAGACCTCATTACAGATGGTTGTGAGCCACCATGTGGTTGCTGGGAATTGAACTCAGGACCTTTGGAAGAACAGTCAGTGCTCTTAACCTCTGAGCCATCTCTCCAGCCCCCGAAAGGAAGGTTTCTAGAAGAGCTTACTCCCAAGTTCTCAATATATGAGAGCAGTGATCAGCTGATTCTCAGACTGGAGCCTACAGGGCTGGGGTGAGGCCGAAATCAGGAAATGCATGGATCACTCAGCAGCTGAGTGATCACACCAACTAAGTGCTCCCTAAGTGGTGGCTCTCGAAGTTGGGTTTTCCTTTGGGTCACCAGCTCACAAATAACAGCATGAAGACTTATTAATTATGAAAGCTTGGCCTTAGCTTAGGTGTTTCCCATCTATCTCTTATAACTTAAATTAACCTGTTTTTATTAATCTACGCTCTGCCATGTGGCTCGGTTACCTCTCCTCTGTACCAGATGTCCGACTTCCTCAGTATCTAATTGGTGTCTACTGCATGCCTAGCTTCATCCTGAGTTCCTCTCTCTGTCTGAAAGTCCCGCTTATTCTCCCCCACCTAGCTATTGGCCAGTCAGTTCTTTATTAAACCAATCACAGTGACACATCTTCACACAGTGTAAGCGACTGTTCCACAACAGGCTCTGACCGTTTGCTTTCTGCTCTTGGGATATCCTGTTTGGGCTTGCTGCACCGCTGCCGGTGAGGGGTTGGGATTATGGGCACTTGGCCCACTGTCCCTCATGTGACCCCTACAGGAGTTGGAGGATCTTTTGGAACGACTTCCACCATACCTGCGGGACCTGTCTGGCGATGATGACAATGTGCTGGTGTGGAACATGCTCCTGCTGCCTGTGAGTATCCTTGGGAACTCTTAGGTAGGGGGTGACTTAGGCTAGCATGGGCAGGGAGGGTCAGGCCTAGGTGAGAACGTCCTTTGACCTGGGATCTCTTTCTGGAGGTTGTGGTGTATGTTAAAGGCCCTGTCTCTGGACCAATTCCTTCCAAGTCCAATCAGACCAATGAACACACCAACAGAAACTTGGACTTAAAAGGACATCTCTCCTTCAAACCGGTAGCTACCAAGTCCACCAAAGAAGTTGCAGCAGACAAACAGTATCAAAAACAGGCAAGGCTCAATTGGTGCTTATAACGGCCTGAGTTCAACCCTCAGCACCCATGGAAACAATCAAGCGTAATGCTAGGAGCTTGTAATCCCAGAGCCCAGGAGGCAGACAGGGCTTTGGAACTTACTGACCAGGCAGCCTAGCTTACTTGGTGATTTTCAGGTCAGTGGGAAGCCCTGCTTCCCAAAACAAGGTAGTATAACACACACCCATACCCACACACACACACACACACATTCTGAGATAGGATCTCTCTATGTAGCCCTGCTTGGTCTGGAGCTTGCTGTGTAGACCAGGTTGGTCTTGAAGTCAGAGTGGAATCCCTGAGTGCTGGAGTTAAAACATGTGCTACCATGCCTAGTTAATATAGCTTTTGACAAGATGAGATCTTCTTGCTTTTTTGTTTGTTTTTGACACGGGGTTCGTGATTCAGCTTAAGAAATAACACCTAAAAGAAAGACAAGACAAAAGACAGAATCCTTTGCTGGTCAAAGCTCTTGGAATGAACAGATGGTCTAATTATTTAGACTCTGTACTTACCACGCAATGGTCTTGCCTTCTCTTTTCCCTAACCTGTTGTCCAGAAAAATGGAGAAAGGCTTGAGCTAGGCCAATATCCGAGTCCTGTCAAGGTCCTTCAGCCCCTGGGTTAAAGCCGTCCAAATGCTGGGTCACAAGTGTTAGGGGGAAAGATACTAAAATGGGTCCTGGTTATGTCTCCAAGGAGACCAGTTTTGGGATGCAGACACTGAAGGAGGAGGAGTGGGTGAGAAGGAAGAGCACAGTCATAGGGAAAAACAGGAAAAGTCCTGTTTGGGAGACACCGTAAGTCAGAGGCTTTCTATGGTTGGCTCCTCAGGCAGGTGTGCCGAAACCTTTCCAGCCAATCAGGAGGCAGGAGGAAATTCGTTAGACTCTAGCCGTGATGGAGAGCTATGATGAAGAGAGTAGCTGGCCTGCAAGGAAGGAGAACCTACAGAGGCCTTGAGGATAAGCAGACCTCTTGCCCCAGGAAGGCCGAGTCTCGATTTACACGTTGACCCAGGCAGTCCCACCTGTCCCTTCAGCGGGTCACAGCTGCGCTGGCCTTGTAAAGCTGTGTAGAGAGCCACAGACGGATCACTGTCTGAAGAGCACGGCCCGGGGTTACTCCGAGAGCCCTCGCACCTTAAGGAAGGACATCTTCCTCTTACAGACGAGGATGTGGGAAGCCAGGAAGGCAAGGACTGTGCCCATGGTGACAGAGTAAGGTGGAAGGGGCGGGCGGGGGTTCATCTCCCCACATCTGTCCCTTCTCTGTGTTTGCCTTTATGAACCTGTGGAAGCAAAGAGGCCAGTTTAAGTGCTGTCCACTTTGGTGGTTGTTGTCATTGCTTTTTAGACTTTAGCCTGGGACTTTCTAAGTAGGCTAGGCAGGCTAAGGCGCCAGCCCCCAGGGATCTGCCTGTTTGGGCATCCCAGCGTCAGGATAACAAAGAGGTGACATCATGTCCACTTTTTTTTCCATACAGGGATTTTTGGGGACCCATGTCAGGTCTTTATGCTTACAAGGCAAACACTTTCCTGACTCAACTATCCTCCCCCCCTTTTCTGTTTTCTCTTCCTTCGGTTGAGACAGGTCCTCACTCTGTAGCTCAGGCTGGCCTTGAGCTCATGGCAATCCTCCTGCCTTGGATTCTCATGTGTTTGTTTTACTTGTGGTGCTAGGATTTGAACCCAGCGCACGTGTGCAAAGCATGTCTTTGCCACTGAGCTGCATTTCCACTGCATGGATGGTCTTCAGTCAAAAATTTTATTTAACCCAGAGTTTGAAAGGCAGTGGCAGTGTTTCCACTAACATGAGATGCAGTGTGAAATCCTTCGTCGGGTCCACCTTCTTTCCAGCTGAGAGTTCAAGTCCTGGAGGAGCTCAGGGCTGCACAGTAGCGTGAGGCAGTAGAAGGCCTAAGGCCTCAGATGTTTGCAACATTCATCCATTGCTAAGTAAGACCTTGGAGCTCAGCAAAAAGAAGTCGTCAGGAGACAGGATGCGTAGAGACCCAGTTCTGCCCTGAGGGTCCTGCATCAGCCTTACCTCTGTCTTCCATGCCCAGGCTTTCCTGTTCATCAAGACCTTGAGCTGGGCACGTTCTTTATCTGCCCAGGAGTTGCTCCCACATTTCAACACAGCCAAGCCCAGTTTCCATTCTGCATCTGGTAGGGACAGGCTGTCAGGCAGAATCTTGACTCTGGGCTGCAGACATGGTTGAGCCTAGCGTGAGTGAGGCCCCAGTGTCCATTCCGAGACTCCGAAGAGAACAAAACAAAACCCAACGCTTGACTCCGCCCAACCACTGCTGTAGTCACAGATCTCTTAGCCTTGTGTTTTCAATAATGCATCTTCTGGAAGGATTTGGAGCTTGGGCGTCATCATGAAGGACCCTGAGCTCTGTGTGAAGGGGATCATCCTGGTCTCCCTTCCACTCCCTTTGCCTGGGGTACAGGGTCTCATGTATTCCAGGCTAGCCTCAAACTCCCTGTATAGCAGAGAAAGACGTGGGACTTCTTATCTACCACCCAAGCACTGGGATTGCAGGTGTGCCCCATCACAGCCTGTTTTATGTGGTGCTGGGAACTGGTCCTAGGGTCTTGTCCATGCTAGGTAAATGCTCTACCAACTGAGCTATATCTCCAGACCCTGGAATTTCTTCAGAAAACTGGTGTAGTGGTCATACATGGGTTGTAGAATCAAATGCTGAATTTCCACTTCCACACAGTCCCCGTGGCCTGAACGTTACACATACACACGGTGTCCTTATGCCGAGAGACAGGCCTTCATACTTATCAGTACCTGGCACATACGTGTGCTGCCACACCCCGTCCTATGCCTTTGAAATAAACCAACTTATTTCATCCTCATCTGCCCTAGGATGACATCTACTGTTGTCCCTGTGGGGAAAGCCAGAGAGGCCTGGTTACTTATCTAAGAGACACTGCTAGCAACTGAGTCAAGACAGACCCCGTAGCTTCAGGGTAACATGAATAGGCGATTCCTAGGCACAGGTGTAGGTGCCCAGAAGAACCTTCAGGTCACTTGATCTGAATTCTTCTTGGGCTAGCTTTTGGCTATTGCCAAATCCTTGTTTGCTCCAGCCCCTAGGTTTATGGTATTTATTTTGTTTTGTGGCAGAGTTTTGCTGTGTAGTCCGGGCTGACTTGAACTCACTCTGTTGCCCAGGCAATAGTCCTCCCGGTTCACCTTCTAAAAGCTGGGATTAAAGGCATGTAACTTTATGCCTAGTTTTTTTAAGATTTATTTTTAACCTATGTGTATGTCTGCTTTGCCTGTGTATATATATCATTGTAAAGTAATAACATTTACCATCTTTAAAGAGTTCAGGGGCATTAAGTACTTACGTAATCATCTAGAACTTTTCAACCTGTATTTCAGAGTGGCCTCCAATTGATAATCTCTCCCCGTTTCCCCAGCAGGTGCTGGAGGATAAGCACTTTTCTCTTTTATATTTCTAGGGTTTGACTGTTCTAAGTATTGACATGTGCTGTCAGTTTTTTTAAAATCTAGCTAAGTTTTTTTAAAACACTTATCGTGATGTCTTCAAGGTTCCTCCAAGTTGTAGCATATATTATGTGTCTCTAGCACGTATTAAGTGTCTCTAGCACGTATTAAGTGTCTCTAGCATGTATTATGTGTCTCTAGCACGTATTAAGTGTC
>PVIU01013568.1:0-55342 GCA_004026605.1 Ondatra zibethicus | reverse complement strand
TTTTAAAGTAACTTGCTAATTCACCAGAAGTCACAGGAGTAGAATCTCTTGAACATTTATCCAGCTTCATGCAATGATGATATCTTATAGAAATGTAGTGCAGTATCAAAGCAGGCAATTAACTTGATACAGTATTGCTAACTAGATATAGGCCTCATTCCATGTTCCCCATATTCACATGCATTATGTCTGTGAGCACTTCTATGTGCACAACTGGCTCTCTACAGAGATTAGTATAGTCATTATGCACATCATAATAAAGAACTGTTTCATCACCACAGAGAAATGCCCCATGTTATTCAGTAAAATACTACCTTTACTATTGTCCTCCGGCATTACTCCTGCTTTCTCCATCTCTAAAGCTGTGTCATTCCAAGGATGGTATGCAAGTGAAATCAGATAGTATATAATCTTTTGAGATATGCTCTTTTCACTAAGCATAATGCCCTAAAGATCTAAGTTATCACGTATCAAAATAACCTTCCTTTGACTGAGCAGTAATTGTTCCATAGCCTGGTTGTGGCACAGTTGTTTAACCATTTATTCACGGAAAGACATTGTTTTATTTTATTTTATTTTATTTGTGTGTGTGTGTGTATGTGTGTGGTGTAGAAGTCAGTTCCACCCACCCGGGGTTCTGATGCTCAAACTCAAGCTGTCAGGCTTGTACAGAAAGTACTTTTATTCTCTGAGCCATCTTGTTAGGCCATAGATTAGTTCTTCAATACTGAGTTTTGTGAGTCCTTTATAAATTCTAGATGCTATTTACTTGTTGGACATATGGCTTGTAGATTTTTTTTCTAGTCTGTGTGCTATGTTTTCAACTTTTTGGACAAAGAATCTTGCTATGTAGCACAAGCTGACCTGGGGCTCATTATGTATCTCAAGCTGACTTTGAACTTGCAGTCTTCATTTTCTCAGCCTCACTCCTCCACATGCTGGAATAACAGGTGTATTTCATGACATCAAACTTCTTTTCAACATTTTTAAAAATAATTTACTTATTTTTATTTTATGTGCATTGGTGTTTTGCCTGCATGTATATATGTATGAGGGTGTCAAACCTTGGAGTTACAGTTGTAACTCCTTGTGGGTGCTGGGAATTGAACCTGGGTCCTCTGAAAGAGCAGTTGGTGCTCTTAACAGTTGAATCATCTCTCCAGCCCTCTTTTCAACATTTTAACAGGGCCTTTTGAAAAAAAAAGTCACTTTCATTAATGCCCACTTACAAATTTTCTTCTCTTACATGAATTGTATGAGTTTCTTATTGAAGCTGCTACTAGTTGCTACCAACTTGGTGACTCCATTTTTTGAAACAAGGTCTCACTGTGTACTCCCTGGCTGTCCAGGAACTCACTATGCAGATTAGGCTGGATCCAAACTCACAAACATCCACCTGCTGGGATTATAGATATGGGCCACCATGCCTGGCTTTGGCAACATTTAAAGAAACTAATCGGCCAGTCCTGGAGGCCAGAAGCCTGAGAAAGGATGTCATTGAGATAGAAATAAGATGTTGCTTTGTTCTTTCTGGGTGCTCTAGGAAGAATCTATTCTCCTGTCTCCCCTTTCTAATGGCTGTTCACGATTCTCAGCTCTTAGCTTTTTTTCAATATTTTATTGTTTTAGTTGAGCTATATATTTTTCTCTGTTCCCCTCCCTTCCTTTCCCCTCTCCTTGGACCCTCTCCCATGGTCCCCAGGCTCCCAATTTACTCAGGAGATCTTGTCTTTTTCTATGTCCTCTTCGTTGTCTAGGTTTTCTGGGGTTGTGAATTGTAGGCTGGTTTTCTTTGCTTTATGTCCAAAAGCCACTTGTGAATGAGTACATATATTTGTCTTTCTGGGTCTGGGTTACCTCACTTAATATAATGTTTTATAGATCCATCCATTTGCCCACAAATTTCAAATTGCCTTTATTTTTTTCTGCTGTGTAATATTCCGTTGTGTAAAATTAGCATATTTTCCTTATCCATTCTTCAGTCGAGGGGCATTTATGTTGTTTCCAGGTTCTGGCTATGACAAATAATGCTGCTATGAACATAGATGAGCACATGTCCTTGTGGTATGATTGAGCATCCTTTGGGCATATACCCAAAAGTCATATTACTGGGTCTTGAGGAAGGTTGTTTCCTAATTTTCTGAGAAATCACCATACTGATGTCCAAAGTGGCTGTACCAGTTTGCACTCCTACCAGCAATGGAAGAGTATTCCCTTTATCCCACATCCTCCCCAGCATAAATTATCATCAGTTTTTTTTTTATCTTGGCCATTCTTACAGGTGTAAGATGGAATCTCAGAGTTGTTTTGATTTGTATTTCTCTGATAGCTAAGGATGTTGAGCATTTCCTTAAGTGTCTTTCAGCCATTTTAGATTCCTCTATTGAGAGTTCTCTGTTTAGGTCTGTACCCCATTTTTTATTGGATTATTTGTTCTTTTGATGACCAATTTCTTTAGTTCTTTATATATTTTGAATATCAGCCTTCTGTCTGATGTGGGGTTGGTAAAGATCTTTTTCCATTCTGTAGGCTGTCGTTTTGTCTTGTTGACTGTGTCCTCTGCTTTACAGAAGCTTCTCAGTTTTAGGAAGTCCCATTTATTAATTGTTTCAGTGTCTGTGCTACTGGATTATATTTAGGAAGTGGTCACCTGTGCCAATGCATTCAAGTATACTTCCCACTTTCTCTTCTATGAGGTTCAGTGTGGCTGGCTTTATGTTGAGGTCTTTGATCCATCTGGGCTTGCTTGAGTTTTGTGAATGGAGATAGATATGGATCTATTTTCATTCTTCTACATGTTGATATCCAGTTATGCCAGCACCATTCATTAAATATGCTTTCTTTTTCTATTTTATAATTTTTGCTTCTTCGTCAAAAATCAGGTGTTTTTAGGTGTGTGGATTGATATCTGGGTCTTCAATTCAGTTCCATTGGTCCTCCTGTCTGGTTTTATGCCAATACCAGGCTGTTTTCAGTACTGTAGCTCTGTAGTAGAGTTTGAAGTCAGGGATTGTGATGCCTCCAGAAGTTCCTTTATTATACAGGATTCTTTTGGCTATCCTGGGTTTTTTGCTTTTCCGTATGAAGTTGAGTACCATTCTTTCAAGGTCTGTGAAGAATTTTGCTGGGATTTTGATGAGAATTGCATTGAATCTGTAGATTGCCTTTGGTGAGTATCCATTTTTACTATATTAATTCTACCTACCCAAGAGCATGGGAGATCTTTCTGTTTACTGGGGCCTTCAATTTCTTTCTTGAAAGATTTAAAGTTCTTGTCATATAGGGCTTCCACTTGTTTGGTTAGAATTACTCCAAGATATTTTATGTTATTTGTGGCTATTATGAAGTGTGATGTTTCTCTGATTTCTTTCTCAGCCCATTTATTGTCTTTGTAAAGGAGGGCTACTGATTTTTTTTTTAAGTAAATCGTGTATCCTGCTACATTGCTGAAGGTGTTTATGAATTGTAGAAGTTCCTTGGTAGAATTTTTGGGGTCAGTTATATAAACTATCATATCATCAGCAAATAGTGAGAGTTCGACTTCTTCTTTTTTGATTTGTATCCCCTTGATCTCCTTTTGTTGTCTTACTGCTCTAGCTAGGACCTCAAAAACTATATTGAATAGATACGGAGAAAGTGAACAACCTTGGTTGTTCCTGATTTCAGTGGGATCACTTTGAGTTTCTCTCCATTTAGTTTGATGTTGGCTGTTAGCTTAGGGTAGATTGCCTTTATTATGTTTAGGTATGTTCCTTGTATCCCTGCTCTCTCCAAGACCTTTATCATGAAGGGATGTTGTATTTTGTCGAAGGCTTTTTCAGCATCTAATGAGAGTATCATGTGGTTATTTTTTTTTCAGTTTGTTTATATGGTGGATTGCATTGACAGATTTTAAACCATCCCTGCATCTCTGGGATGAAGCCGACTTGATCATGGTGGATGATTTTTCTGATATGTACTTGGGCTTGATTTGCCAATATTTTATTGAGTATTTTTGAATCACTGTTCATGAGTGAGATTGTAATTCTCTCTTTTAGTAATGTCTTTGTGTGGTATCAGGGTAATTGTAGCCTCTTAAAAAGAGTTTTGCAATGTTCCTTCTGTTTCTATTGTGTGGAACAATTTGAGGAGTATTGGTATTAGTTCGTCTTTGAAAATCGTGTAGAATTCTGAGCTGAAACCATCTGGCCATGGGCTTTTTTTGGTTGGGAGACTTTTGATGACTGTTTCTATTTCTTCAGAAGTTATAGGTCTATTTAATTTGCTTATCTGGTCTTGATTTAATTTTAGTAAGTGATATTTATCCAGAAATTGTCCATTTCCATGAAGTTTTCCAATTTTGTGGAGTGCAGGCTTTCCAAATATGACCTAATGATTCTCTGGATTTCCTCCATGTCTGTTGTTATGTCCCACTTTTCATTACTGATTTTGTTAATTTGGATATTCTCTCTCTGCCTTTTGTTTACTTTGGATAAATGTTTTTCTATTTTGTTGGTTTTCTCGAAGAACCAACTCTTTGTCTCATTGATTCTTTGTATTGTTTTCTTTTTTTCTATTTTGTTGATTTCAGCTCTCAATTTGACTATTTTCTGCCATCTAGTCCTCCTGGGTAAGTTTGATTCTTTTGGTTCTAGAGTTTTAAGGTGTTCTGTTAACTCACTAGTGTGGGAATTTTTCCAGCTTCTTTATGCAGGCATTTAGTGCTATGGATTCTCCTCTTAACACTGCTTTCTTCTTAACACTGCTTTTGTGTTCCATAAATTTTGGTATGTTGTGTGGTCATTTTCATTGAATTTTAGGAAGTCTTTAATTTCTTCCTTTATTTCTTATTTGAGCCATTGATGATGCAGGTGAGCATTGTTTAATTTCCATATGTTTGTGGGCTTTCTGAAATTAGTGTTGCTGTTTAATTCTAATATTAAGCCATGGTGATCCGATAAAATACGTGGGTTATTCCAGATTTTTGTATCTGTTGAGGTTTGCTTTGTTACCTAGTATGTGGTCAGTTTTTGAGAAGGTTCCATGAGGTGCTGAGAAGAATGTATATTCTTTTGTGTTTGGATGGAATGTTCTATAGATGTCTGTTAAGTCCATTTGAGTCATAATATCTGTTAGTTCCCTTATTTCTCTGTTAATTTTCTGTCTGACTGACCTGTCCAGTGGTGAGAGTGGGATGTTGAAGTCTCCCACTATTAGTGTGTGGGGTTTAGTGTGTGATTTAAGCTTTAGAAGTGTTTCTTTTACATATGAGTGTGCCCTTGTATTTGGGGCATAGACATTCAGTATTGAGATTTCCTCTTGATGGATTTTTCCTGTGACTAATATGAAATGTTCTTCTTTGTCTCTTTTGATTGATTTTAGTTTGAAGTCTATTTTGTTAGATATAAGGATAGCTACACTAGCTTGTTTCTTAGATCCATTTGATTGGAAAATTTGTTTCCCAACCCTTTACTCTGAGGGCAATGTCTGTCTTTGAGATTGAGGTGTGTTTCTTGTGTTGGAGGAGGCCACTAGTTAGTTCCTGGCTACTTAGCCCTGAAATAACTGTATTAATACACATAGAAACTGTATTAATTAAATCACTGCTTGGCCCATTAGCTCTAACTACTTATTGGCTAACTCTTATATATCAATTTAACCCATTTCTATTAATCTGTGTATCGCCACGTGACTGTGGCTTACTGGCTAAAGTTCGGTGTCTGTCTCCAATGGGGCTCCATGGCTTCTCTCTGACTCTGCCCTTCTTTCTCCCAGCATTCAGTCCAGTCCTCCCCGACTAGCTCTGCTCCACCCCGCCCTGCTCTGCTATAGGCTCAAAGCAGTTCTTTATTCATTAATGGTCTTCACAGCATACAGAGGGAAATCCCACATCATTTTTGTATGCTGCAGGAGCATGGATTCTGTTTTCATATCCAATCTGTTAGCCTGTGACTTCTTATAGGTGAGTTGAGCCCATTTATATTAATGGATATTAATGACCAGTGATTTCCAGCTCCTGTTATTTTAGTTTTCATTGTTGGTGATGTTATTGTGTGTGTTTTTCCCTTCTTTGGGATTTGCTGCTATGAGATCATCTATTGTCTGTGTTTTTATGGATGTACCTAACTTCCTTGTGTTGGAGTTTTCCTTCCAGTACTTTGTGTAGGGCTGGGTTTGTGGCTAGGTATTGGTTAAATCTGATTCTATCATGGAATATCTTATTTTGTCCATCTATGGTGCTTGAAAGTTTTGCTAGGTATAGTAGTCTGGGATGGCATCCGTGGTCTCTTAGTGTCTGCATAACGCTTGACCAGGACCTTCTGGCTTTCATTGTTTCTGTTGAGAAGTCAGGTGTAATTCTGATAGGTCTGCCTTTATATGTTACTTGGCCTTTTTCCTTGGCAGCTCTTAGTATTCTTTCTTTATTCTGTATGTTTAGTGTGTTGATTATTATTTGGCAAGGGGACATTCTTTTTGAACTAGTCTATTTGGTGTTCTGTTAGCATCTTGTATCTTGATATGCATATCTTTCTTTAGGTTGGGAAAGTTTTCTTCTATAATTTTGTTAAATATATTATCTGTGCTTTTGAATTGTACTTCTTCTTCTATACCTATCATTCTTAGATTTGGTCTTTTCATGGTGCCCCATATTTCCTGGATATTTTGTGTTAAGCTTTTATTAGATTCAATGTTTTCTTTGACCAATGAGTCTATTTCCTCTATTGTATCTTCAGTGCTTGAGATTCTCTCTTCCATCTCTTTTATTCTGCTGTTTATACTTGCAATTATGGTTCCTGATCATTTTCTCATAATTTCTGTTTCTATAATTCCCTCACTTTGTGTTTTCTTTATTGTCTCTATTTTGGTTTTCAAGTCGTGAATCATTACTTTCATCTGTTTGATTGCTTTTCTTGGTTTTCTTTAAGAGATTTGATGATTTCTTCTGATTTTTTGTTTGTCTTTTCCTCCATTTCTTTGAAGGAATTTAAGGGCCTCAAACATTCTCCTAAAGTTATTTTTAGATCATTTTTGTCTGGTTCATCTATATTTGGTTGTTCAAGTCTTGCTGTTGTAGGGCCACTAGTTTTTGTTGGTGTCGTGCTGCTCTTTGTGATGTTGAGTATGTTCTTACCTTGTCTACCCATATTTTCCTCTGATTGGGGTAGTTGGGGCTGTGTTTCTGGTGATCAATCTCCCAGGTGCCAGTGGATCCAAGGCTCAGATGGTTGTTCCTTGTGGTGCAGTTAGGGCCCTGGTTCCAGTCACCCCAAAGGTCACTCGGTGTTCCTGGAGGTCGTTCCAGGGGGATCATTGGGGCCTGATCCCATGGAGGTTGCTTGCTTGAGGCTGCTCCTGCTGAGGTTGCTGCCTTGGGCCTGCTCCAGCTGAGGTCACTGGCTTAGGCCTGTTCCCACAGATGTCCCTGACTTGGGCCTGCTCCAGGGGAAATCCCTGACTTGGGCCGGGCCCCACAGAGATCTCTGGCTCCATCTCTCAGCTTTCTTATATCAGAGACATTATCCCACCTCTCCCATTGTCATCGGATATCCTCTAACTCTGATCTTTCTGTCTTTATATTCTATGAACCCAGTTGATAACACACATGGTAACCCACATGATCACCACACAAAAGATCCTGGATAATCTCTCCATCTCCAGATTTTTAGGTGAATTACTCTACAATGTGTCTTTAGGGAAGGTGCTAGTTCACCGTTTCTCAGGACTAGGGTATGACTAGAGTCACTCTTCAGCCTTCTATAAACACCTTGCTTTTGGCATCATGTCCATGAACTTCACTGAGTTCTAGGCTGCCAAAATTTTCCATTGGTGTGTTTTTCCTTAAAAATCTCATGACTTGGGGCTGGAGAGATGGCTCAGAGGTTAAGACCATTAACCTGCTCTTCCAAAGGTCCTGAGTTCAATTCCCAGCAACCACATGGTGGCTCACAACCATCTGTCCTCTACTGGCTTGCAGGCATACACACAGACAGAATATTGTATACATAATAAATAAATGAATATTTTTTTAAAAATCTCATGACTTATGCTCTATATTTGATTCCATTTTTGTCTTTCATTAATTGTTGTATACAGTATGAGCAATCAGTCTAGATTTGATTATGTACAAAGTACCACCCAAAATAATTGAACCAATGTAATTACCCCAAAGAAGGCCACCAAGATAGCTCCTCTTTCATATGTTTTCACTAATGGTAGGAGCTGATCTGAATCAAAAATAGCACACATGCCAAAAAGGATACCATGGAACAATATCACTTATAAATTAACATCAAGCATCTCAAACAAAGTAAAAATAAATTGAATTCCCCTTAAAACCCGGCACTGGTGGTGCACACCTTTAATTCCAGACTTGTGAGGCAGAGGCAGGTAGATTTCTGTGAATTCTAGGCCAGCCTGATCCACAGAGTGAGTTCCAGGACAGCCAGGGCCACACAGAGAAACCCAGCCTCACCCCACCCACCTCCAGAAAAAAAGAAGGAAGAAGAAGAATCCCCTTCAAATACATACATTCTATGTATGAAGATGTCACAATTAAACCCATTATTTTATACACTTAATATACACTGTTAAAAATAAGTTCCATACAGAATTCTGCATTACTAGTAAAGTCTTGTCTAATTATTGAAATATGGAAAACATTTCTATGCTGCTAGAGTAGCCAACAAAGGAAAACTACACAATTTTTTATACTGGAGATTTAACTTAAGGCCTCCCACAAGCTAAGCAAGTGCCCTGCCATTGAGCCCCAGCCCTCTTTTTGCTATTGATTTTGAGACAAGATTTCACAAAGTTACCTATACTGGCCTGGAACTCATTCTGTAATCCAGGTAGGCTTCAAACTTGTGATTCTTTTGCCTTAGCCTCTGAGCAGTTGAGATTACAGAGATTAAAGACCTCTCTAATATATTTTAAACATATTTGTGTGTGGGGTTGTGTGTATGTCAAGTTAGTGCTGGTGCCCACAGAAATCAGAAGAGGTAATGGGATCACCTGGAGACCTGGAGCTGAATTTACAGGTGGTTGTATACCACCCAACATGGGTACTGGGAACTGAACTTGGGTACTTTGAAAGAATAGCATATGCTCTTGACCACTGAGCCATCTCTCCAGCCCCAGTATTTTATTATATGCTAAAATAATGTTTAAAATACTTAAATGTGTGCTAAAGAAATGGCTTGGATTTTAAAATCACATGCTGCTCCTATAGAAGACCTAGGTTCAATTTCCAGCATTCACATGGAAGCTCACAACTCTCCACAACTCCATTTCCAGGGAACTTGATCTCCTCTTCTGGCCTCCCAGAATCTACGTGCACATAGTTCCCTTACATTGTTTTTTCTTGCTGAAGCATGCATGGGAAGCCCATATATGGCGGTTCTGTTGAACTTGTCCATATCAGGTTTCACGGTCCAAGTTGATGAGGACAACTGACCAGGTATCTTCCTCAAGAGGGCACCAGGTCTCATTACACATGATTATGAGCCACCATGTGGTTGCTGGGAATTGAACTCAGCACCTTTGGAAGAGCAGGCAGTGCTCTTAACCACTGAACCATCTCTCCAGCCCCAGAGACCTTACATACACACATACAAAACATTCTCACATATATATACTTAGAATAAAAAGAAACAATAATAATTAAATTATTAGAATTGCTAGAATTAGGACACACTTCCATGACATCAAAAAAGACATCTAGAAAGGTTTAAGCAGAGATAGGAATGAGGAATAGAGAGAGAAGAAAGGAGACATGGATGCCAGGGACATAAAGATTTAAGTGGGGATCAAACGGGATGTGAAGAGCAACCAACACTTAAGAGGAGGGGTTGGGGGAAAGTTAACCAAAACTAAGGATGTATGAAAAGTCTATAGAAACCCAAAGTTAGCAAGCTAATTTATATACATATATATATATAATTAATTTAAAAGGCAACTGCTCTTAGCACAGTCAGAAGCACACTATCAGAAACTTAAGCATTAGATATTGCAGACAAGGGCCATTAAGTGGCCTCTCAGTTCTTTATTACAGAATTCTGCCTGTGAGGGAGCTGAATGGTTTTTAGGATCAATAGCCCCTTGCCTAAAATATGATCTCTGATGGTGAAATGTCTGGACCTGAACCTCATAGTCAAGTATTACTGAGATTTTTTAAAATGTAAACTTCCATAAAATAAAACATTAAATCATGACCCAGTTAAAGGAGTTTGAATGAAGGTACCCTAGATAGGTGGATAATGCTGCTACCAGAAACCATGGCTTATTAAACAAAAATCCCAGTGCCGTGCATGGAACACTTCCATATGAGCAGCTGGACAGAGAGCCGCCACCCACCCGCCTGCCCGAAGCAACTAGATGATAAGAACCTATCGCTGGAGTCGGACGATGATGGCACACGCCTTTAATCCCAGCACTCAGGAGGAAGAGGCAGGCGATCTCTGTGAGTTTGAGGTCGAGAGCCTGGTCTTCAGAGATAGTTTTAGACACAAAGAAACCCTGTCTCAAAAAAATAAAAGAACCTATTGCTGAAAACACCAAACACTTTGGTTTCAGGACAAAGAAAAAACTCAACCTAGAACTAACGTGGAAACTTCCTTTCTGCTGGCTAGCTTTAACAATGCTGAAAGATGCTATGCAGGCCACTGGGGCGGGGGGGACAAATTCGTCAATGTTCTTACCCAGTGCTGGACCCTGCATGCTCTAACAATACTGACCTGCCAGTCAAGATACACCCGCTGGCATGCATAGCTCTGATTGGATTTGAATCCAACTGCATAGGAGGGAATTCATGCCTGGTACCATAACCTGAGCCAAAAGCTCACAGACCTTAGGGAAGAATTAACTACTGTTGGTTTGCTAAACGAAGATGTTGTCAAGCTGCCTCATAAATACTTACATTTATAGCCACAGATTTTAGTACTGTTCCATTCCTGGTCTTCGTAAGAGTTTCATTTTGTCACAGGCAACAGTTAATGTAAAGACACATGGTGCTAAGGAAAAGAGACTGGTGAGCATTTAGTCCTAGACATCTGCATCACCCCTATCCCCAAGGCTCAGGGAACACCATGAAGGAGAGGGTGGAAAACCGGTGAAAGAGCCAGAGGACGAGAGGGAATGTTGGGAAACACTGTCTTCTGAACACAACGTGGCCCTTGTACTCATGAAATTACAGCAGCTATGGTTACCAGCACCAGGCCTGCACCAGATCTGGCCTCCACATATGTGCACACAAATGTGCACACCCACACATGCACTTACACACACACACACACACATATGCACAGAATGTCTGTCAACACAGTTATTTACACTTTTTTCTAATTGTGGCCAAAGTGGGGGGGGGAGAATAGAATAAAAAGTAAGAAAGCAACAGAGTTACGTTTATAGGCAAACCCTTTTTCTCACAATTAAAATCCTCACAGTAATGTTCAAAGTCCTGTTTATACTGATGACGTCAACTGTTCACAAGCTGAGGGCCAGGTGAACTAGAGGAAGGAGGCTGGTTTAGGGCAAGGGAACGCAGGTGTCAACTTTCTTAGGTCTGGGTAAGTGCTTGGGATGGTAGTCTAAGTATTTCTTAAAGATTTATTTTCTTATTTTAATTATGCTTAGGTTGGGGGTATGTGTGCATGTGTATGGGGGTGGCTGCCTGAGGAGGCCAGAGATATCAGATCCCCTGGAGCTGGAGTTGCAAGCAGTTGTGCTGCTAACAGCGGCCCCTTCTCCAGACCCTATTCTAAGTTACTGAAGAGAAAGCCACTAAAAGTCCGAAATCTGATCCCCCTTTACACTATTCTTCAGTTATTTTGGTCAGTTTCCTTCCAATTGAACAGCTTTTCAGTTTTCCAGTGTATGAGAAATGTCCAAGCAGTTTAAAGCAAAACTGAAACGCACTGCTTTGATTTGAGCCAAGTAACTGTTTTTGGCAAAAGCATTGTTTCTCTTTGAGCACATAAAAATAAGCAGAGTGCGCTAGCAAAGGAAGGTATCTCATCTAGTGTGCCAGCTACAGGCGAACTTGTTGGGTAGAGCAGCAAAACTGAGGAAGGATATCCACGGGCCCCAGCAGAGATCACCTTCATTACAGCAAGGTTAATAGAAATCAGCCAAGAAGATGGTTGTTATTTGCAACAGAGTATCAATGAGATTGAGCCGAACAGTCTGTTATCTAATGCTACCATGAATTCACAGTGCTGAGAAATACAAACCAAGGCCTGGAATTTTTAGCAATTCAGCGAGGTTGGCTGGCAGCTCCAGATAACTTCCTGTCTCATCTTCACAGCCCTGACTTTACAGACCCTGGCTGCCTGGCTTTTTACATGGGTGCGTACTGGGGATCGAACTCAGTTTCTCATGTTTGTTTGCCAAGCACTTTACCAACTGAGCTATCTCCCCCACTGCCTAATAAGATTTTCTTTAATAGCCATATAATATTTCTTAGACTGCTGTCTTTATGAGATATACACTTTATTACTCTGAGGTTCTTTAATGTCTTTTGCAAAAGCAACTTGCCACTTGTCATGTTCGCTTCTGAAAAATACAAGTGTAACATTAAAAATATCTGAGATGCACTTGGAAGGTTATGGGGATAATAAAGAATGCCCTTGACAATACTTACCAGGAAATTGTGACATCCTTGTTCCAAATTTCAATGACACAACACTTTTACCCAAGCATGCATCACAATTATTGTCTAATGTCCTTTAGAATGTAGAATAGAGCTCAAAATAGTTGAATGGAATTTCTGCCCAGGTATCTCTCAGTAGGCATCCCTAGGATGCCAAAGGCCCAAGTTGAATTCTGTCCTGTGACTGCAGGACATGGAAGGATCAAGTTGGACAATGGAGAGAGTATACAGGGAAAACAGATGTGGGGGCAGAATTCCTTGCTAGCAGAGGCCTTCAAACTTACCAGTCCCCAGACCCAAGACTGCCATGGAGAAAACTAACCAGAACATCTCCGCACCACAGCCTTCAGATATACTGTCTAAGGAAGAAAAAAAAAAGGGGGGAATTTAGGGCCTGTAGTATGGACTCGCCAAGACCTGGTAGAGTTTTTCTCAACCACCAGCTTTCTTGTTTCCCATAGTAACTAGAAGAAAATAGATCTTAGGGATGGCCTGGGACAGGAATTGGGTGAGTCAGGAAGCAGCAGTTGGACAGATAACTGGAGGAGAACTCCACCCCCTTTACAAACCAGGCTGCCTGGAGGTCAGCCAGGCAATAGCCTCAAAGCATCTGTACAAACAAATCCTCCCTGAAGACAAGCAGAGTCTGCTAGATGCCTTATCTTTATCCCCAAGATCACCCATACCATATGACATATAGAGGTCAGGCCGGCACACTGTGTTCCTAGAGGATTAGCACGCTAGCAGGCGTGTCATCATGATGTGGCGCTCCATGTCCTCAAGATGTCATACACTCTTCTAATACAGAATTATAGAATTCCTACTAGGTGGCAGGCACCGGTCGGGATGCTGGGCTGGCAGCTGAAATAAAATAAGGACCAACTCTCCCAGAGCTGGTACACCAACTGGACATGCAGACAAGAAAGCAACACTCTCATGTTCCTATCGGTTACTGCCAGGAAGAAAATCGAAGAAAGTTTAATTAGCGATCAGTAGGTAGCAGGGAATCATATTTTAACTATAACAGTAAGAGAGGCCCTCAGTAATGTATTACTTGAAAAGAGATCTGAATGAGAGGACCCAGTCCTGCTTACTCCAGGGGAAGGATAGTCCAGGCAGAGGGGCCAAAACACCCAGGAAAGTCAGTCAGTATACTTGCCACGAAACTGTCAGGGAGCAGACTAAACAGTAACTGGAACAGACTAAATAGGGGAAGAATATAGCAGAAGATCAGAGGTAAATGGTGGCTTGATTAAGTAGGACCTCCTAGACCCAGGGGTAACTTTAGATATGGTTTCTTATATAAATAAAGAAAGGAAGTGAATTAAAGCTTTTTAAAACATATATCAAAGTATGGAGGATAGGATAATGAATCTCTTTAATCACCTGGATTTAGCAGTTAGCCAGATTTTACTGTTACTACTCGTCTATCCTTCTGTATACCTATTTTCTTATATAAAATAAATAAAGCTATTATCACACCTATAAACTATTTATATGGTGTTGCTCCTTTCCTTTTCACCCCATTTTGTTCATATCAGTGATTTCTTAAAACAAAAATCTACAGCATTGCCCTATAAAGGCAAATCCTATATTCCTGATTTGTCTGTTCGCCTCCTTATGATGTATTTTAACTTGTTTATTTTCCCTATTCCTGTAAAATAGCAGTCAGCCTGAAGCCATGTAGATTCAGGTTCAACCGAGGAGGCACAGAGCTATCTCTTGAGACACTCTAAGGTTTTCATCGGCAGTGCAGATGCTAACGGTGTCAATCTGTCTTTCTTTCCCTTCTTTTCTTCTTCTTTTTTTTTGTTTGTTTTTGTTTGTTTTGTTTTTGAGACAAGGTCTCCTGTATCCTGGACTAGATTGAAACTTGCTATAAAGCCGAGGATAACCTCAAACTCCCCATGCTCCCACCTCCGTCTCCCAACTGCTGGGATTACAAGTGTGAGCCACCCTGCCACGCTGAAACTTTTCATTGTGACATTCCAAAGAAACCTTTCACCCCATGATGTTAGCAGTCACTGACGTTACCTGACACTATTGTTTCTTCAAAGATTGAACAATGATGTTTTTCTACTTCTGATTGAACAATGATGTTTTTCTACTTCTGTCATTCTTCCCACACTTATGATATGATACAGTATATGCAGAAAAGTCTTGTTTCCAACAACAGCCCCACTACCTAGTTCCCCTTACACTCACTCCCCACAGCTAACTGTCTTTGCTAATTTGGTTTTCTTCCTTCTAAGTTTCTTTTAGCAACCAAAAGAATTTTTATTTATGTGTGAATGTGTGTGTATATATGAATTTGTTTATATACAAATGTTTGTATATACAAATTCTAATATATATATGCATGCATTTCTCATGTTATGTGGATATGCCAATTTACCTCTCCTTGTACAAAACGTAGGCTTTGTATGCAATTTTGTACCCTACTTTTCTTTTTTACTTAAACATGTCCAAGAGTGCTGAGCATAATGATACACACCTAAATCCCAGCAGCACTCAAGAAGCTGAGACAGGAGGATCACAAGTTCCAGTGCAATCTGGGCTACATAGTGAGACCTTGTCTCAAGAATGAAAACAGAAAAAAAAAAGTGTCTGGGAACATTCTCCACATCGTCATCCAGAAATAATCCTCATCCCTGGAGAGGTTTTGAGCAGGGAAATGGTGAAACCTGACTCAGGGTTTACAAGCCTTCCTCTAACTGCTTGTAGAAAATGAAATTTAAAGAAACAGTACTAAACAGGGAAGCTACTACAGTGGTTTAGAACGTTTTGCTACAGCCAGTTTAGGTCATGCAGATAAAATGAGATTGTAACATGAGATGGCCCAGCCCTAGAGCTGAGCTACCAGAGACCAAATTCATCTCCATCTTATTTAAAGAAGCTGTTACATGCGCTCAGCCTACATTCTAACTTACACAAATCATTCTAGTACAAATATGCTCATTCAGATGCACACTTATCACTGCAACTAAAGAAGTCAAAATGAGTGGCTTCCTTTCGTGTGTGTGTGTGTGTGTGTGTGTGTGTGTGTGTGTGTGTGTGTGTGCATGTGTGTGTGTACATGTGTGTATGTAAACATAGGTTTACAGGCCTATGTGGAGGCCAATGGTCAACATTAGGCACTGTCTTGCTGTACTGCTCTCTGTTTAAGAGTGTGATGGTAGAATCCAGCTGCTGCTAAGGCTCAGATACTCCTGGCAGCTCTCTCTTTCACAGATGTTGACAGGCAACCTATTGAGACACTGCCCCATGAGTCCCTAGCTTACCAATTTCCTGGAGCCAGAATCTGTCACCTGAGAAGTGAGTTTACATTAAAATGGTATTAGTGCCACACCCTGATCACCACACCCTTCCCTACCTCCCACCTGGGAGTCAGAGAGCCTGTCCACAGGCTTCTGCTCTATAATCTCCCCCATTCTCAAAAAGAACCCATTTCTGCCACATAGGTTTTGATTCCTCTCTTCAGAGACCCTACCATGCTGTTGTGTCTAATGTTTGGGCCTGTACTCTCCTGGGAACCCCAGCATGCTGTTGTCTCTTTAGTTGTAGTATTAATAACTTTGCTGATAGACTCCTTGCTCCTCAGTGACCAGTTCCTGTGTCCTTTCTGAGACTTCCTCGGCCAGGCAATCTGCTGAAATTTTTCACTCTCTACCGTATTTCTTTATTTACTGGAGGTTTTGTTTTGTTTTGTTTTGTTTTAAGTCTGTGTTTCTCTGTGTAGCCCTGGCTGTCCTGGAACTTGCTCTATAGACCAGGCTAAGCCTCCAACTCAGAGACCTTAACTGTCTCTGCCTCCCTCCTGAGTGCTGGTACTAAAGGCCTGTGCTACTATGCCTGGCTCCACCTTGTTTTGAAAGACAACACGTCTTATGTACTCACTCATAAGTGGCTTTTAGACATAAAGCAAAGAAAAACCAGCCTACAAACCACAACCCCAGAGAACCTAGACAACAAAGAGGACCCTAAGACGGACATACATGGACCTAATCTATATGGGAAATAGAAAAGGACAAGATCTCCTGAGTAAATTGGAAGTGTGGGTGTCACGGAAGAGGGGAGAGGGGAGGGGGGAGGAGAGGAGGAGAGTGGAGAAAAATATACAGCTCAATAAAAACAATTAAAAAAAAGACAACATGTCTCTCTGAGCCTGGAGTTCACTGACTAACTAGATGACCAGCAAGTCCCCAGTTTCATCCTGTCTCTACTTTCCCATACTGTGGGATCAGAGGGACGCACTGCCACTCCCAGCCTTTTCCATGGATTCTGGGGATCTGAACTCAGGTCCTCACTCTTGCGCAGCAAGCAGTCTATCCGCTAACCCTCCTCCCCAGCCTGGCTTCTAACCTGAGCTGGTTCTGTGCTTGAAGAGGTATTTCAGGTAGAGGAACAACAGAGGGAAGGTTTCAGAGGCTGGGAAATGCAGCTTTTATCTCATTAACAACAGTCTCTGGAAATGAACAAAACCCAGCCCTGGGCTTTACTTCGGCTCCGCGTGCATTCACTGATGACTCAAGATAACTTCCATCTTCACTGGCAGTGGCTAAGTGAATCACCTGCTCTATCATTTAGCTTCCTACTGCTTAGTGTTGCTCACTCCACTCCAACCACACTGGCCCACTCGCTGCTCCATGATCAAGCTGTGCGTGCTCTTAACTCAGGGCTGTAGTAGCTGCTATGTCCCCTGCCAGGGAGACCACTACCTCTAGATTCCACATGTCTTCTCCATCAGCCTTTCTAAAACTACAACTCACTCTCCATCCTGGTCAGTCTGATTGATCTCCCTCACAGTAGCACTTGGCATTACTATATTGCATTGTACACAGCATGCTGTGTGTTTGTTAGTTGCTGTCTTCCCTCCCTAGAATGTAAGCCCCGTAAGGACACAGAGTTTTGTCTACGTTGCTTCTGCAACCACAGCACTTAGTGTACTATGAAACACAGCACAGATCACACATAGTAAATACCTGGATATTTGGTGGACGATGAATGAGATATACAATCACTTGCACTTAAGTCCTTGAACTCATACTTCTTTCCAACAGGTCTGAGCTAGAGAAAATATGAGGCATCAAGAATGAGGAGGTTGGGGATGAGCGTGGAAGTTCAGTTCTGACTTTAAATAAGGTGGGGGCACTTTCAGAGGAAGCAGGAAGCTGAGCTCCGGTCCCTTTGCAGATTGAGAAGCACTCAGACCAACTTTTGCGGACATTAACCTGCTGTTTTTCAGCCCCTCCTTTCCCCTAAAGTAATTTTTTTTTTTAGAAGAAAACCAAAAATTCAAACTTCAAACAAAGGTCAGTGTTATTCCAAGTTGTCAACTTCAACTCATGCACATACATGAACACAGAAGCAACACTAAATTGGACTGAATAGGGTGTGTGTGTGTGTGTGTGTGTGTGTGTGTGTGTGTGTATGTGTGTGTGTATGTGTGTATAACAATAATAATTAAAGAAAAGGTTATGAATTTGAGAAGTAGTTGTGGGCACAGGAAGAGTTGGGTGGAGGTGGTGATGGGGGATTAGAAATGATATAAATACAGTACTGAAAATAAAAAATTAAATTTAGAAAAAGAAAGGAAGTGGTTGATAAATTAACAATAAAATTAAGAAATTAAAAATTTTAAAGAAAACAAAGACAATCTGCAAACTAGGAAACACAGAACTCAAACAAATATGGAGCACCTACTGTGTTCCAGCAACTATCAATAGCCCTTTGAATATGTAAATGTGTGTACAGACAATCCCTGAGGTGATAGTTTTAATTCAGAATGATTCCCAAAGGCCCCTTGTCGTCGTCGTCGCCTTCTTCTTCTTCTTCTTCTTCTTCTTCTTCTTCTTCTTCTTCTTCTTCTTCTTCTTCTTCTTCTTCTTCTTCTCCTTCTTCTTCTTTGGTTTGGTTTTCAAGACGGGTTTCTCTGAGTAACAACCCTAGCTGTCCTGGAACTACCTCTTGTAGACCAGGCTGGCCTTGAACTCACAGCAATCTGCCTGCCTCTACCTCTGCCTCCCGAGTTCTGGGATTAAAAGCATTTGCCACGGGGACTGGAGAGATGTCTCAGTGGTTTAAGAGCACTGACTGCTCTTCCAGAGGACCCGGGTTCAATTTCCAGCACCCACATGGCAGCTCACAACTGTCTGAATATCCAGTTCCAGGGGATCTGTTACCTTTACACCAATGCACATAAAATAAAGTTAAATAAGCCATAAGAAATATTTAAAAAAAAAAACATTTGCCACCACTGCCCAGTCAGCCTATGTGTTCAGTTTGATCCTCAGTTTAGCAATATTGGGAGATGGTAGGCCCTTTAGGAGGTGGAGCCTGTTAGAACGCAGTTAGATCATTTGAAGTGTGTCTTTGAAAGGGATGTTGAGAATCTGGCCCCTTCCTGTCTGCCTCCTCTGTCACATTCTCCCACTATGCCAAAGAGCCCCAAAATGAGCATTAATTAAAACATCTGAAACCACGGGCAAAAATAAAGCTTCCGTCTCTGTCACTGTGTCAGAATGCCCAATGACAGAAAGCTGACTAACACACTGAGTCAACGGCGATTTGCCTTTCAGCCTGTCAACTTTGACAGTGCAAAATGACGCACATTGACTAAAAACTAGTTTTTAAATTTTAAATCTTTTCCCAGGTCAGTGATTCTCTTTTAGGATACTTAGTAGTGGCAGTGACTCGCTGCTCCCTGTGAGCCACACAATCCAGAAGGGAAAGAACAAATCGTCTACAGTATGCTGCATTACTAGGCTACAATGCTCGGCAGCTCAGGGGTTTAAAATTCATTTTGACTTACGATATGTTTTAGTTAGAGTGAGTTTGTCAGCATGTAAAACAGTCGTAAGTTGAAGGGTGTCTATATCAAATGAAGGCAAACTTAAAAAAGGTCTTTTGTTTAGGAGGCTTATGTGCACATGGGATAAAAATTACAAATATAGAATAACAGGCAAACATCACTACAGTGGTTGTTCGTGGTGCAGGGGGACAGGGGAATCAGATGAGCATAGGAAGGGCATTGGAAGTTACTAGTACTATCACTTTCTTTTCTTTTGGATTTGTTTTACAGCACTGGGATCAAACCAAGAGCCTTCCACATACAAGGCACACATTCTATCACTGAGACACCTATTCCCAATCCAGTAACATTCATTCTGGGTGATAGGGACATATATGCTCACTTATTTTTCTTTAAACTTTTTATATGTATGATGCATTTCATAAAAGCACAAAATAAAAAAGAAAAACATGAACAGATTTGGGAAAGATCGTATAGTGTTTCTAGAAATAAGATGGATGGGAGGTGACTGAAAGGCCATGTTAGTTTCTGCTGGTTCATTTTGTTCCATGTCAGATCCTTAGTGTGGACTGAACTACCAGGACTTGTTCAGGCATGTCTGTGCTTCTATCCCAGCCATCCCTCATTATTCACAAATCTTGGGGGGGGGGCAAATCTGAGGCTTTGTTTTGTTTAAAATGCATGGTCATCATTTTTAAAATTAGAAATGCTTCTAAAAGATAAGATATGTATACACCTGTACATATGTGCAAACATCCCATGTGTACCTACAAAGAGGCAAAATAAATAGACATAATATTAGCAAGTACTGAATTTAGGTAGTTGGTGATATAAGAATAACATATCCTTAGATTATTCTTTTAATTTTCTTATATGTATTCAATTGCTTAAAATAGAAAAAGCTGGAAGGCCTTTAGCAGCATCTCTCTGGGTCATCACATGATCATTCTTTAAGACTCTCAACTTGTTCCTTCATTTCTAGTACCTCTGGTCCCTAAAGACATTTGTTTCCCACCTCTGACCTAGCCAGCAGACCCAGACTACTATGCTTTCCTGATTCCTGCATGTAAACAAATCATAGTGCTGGGGCATGATAAAGTTTCTCTCACTCCCATTAGCTATACACAAACTTTATATTTTAGAACAGGTCAAGTACAATAAAAGATGATATCATTTCCCACTACCCTACAGTGACAAAGAGCCACTCCCTCCCAGCAGCTACAGTGACAATGGAAGGTATACTGTATCTCATAATGTACAGGTGAAGCCTTGGAAGAATCCGAACATATCAGCTATCTTCTCCCACCAGATTAAATGTGTGTGTGTGTGTGTGTGTGTGTGTGTGTGTGTGTGTGTGTGTGTGTGTGTTTTATCATTGTTTATGGCTTGTTGTCTCTGTAGAACCAATTCTGAAAAGGCTGAAAACTAAGCTCTTCCAGAAATATCAATTGGGTAGGTAACCACGTCATTCTTCCAATCCTTGATATAGCATTGAACGACGTTACTATCTACCCAGTCGTCACAGGCAATGTCTCTAAGGAGCCCCTTGAAGGTGCATAGGCACCAGAGAGTTTGTAGCCAATAAGCTTCCCCTTTAAGTTGAGTGACTCTTAGTCCCTTCCAGTCTAATTGCCTTAGACAGGACTGAAGTAAGTTTCCCAGTTATCAGTTACTGGGCCACATTCATGATGACAAGCTCATTCTTTGCAATCCACAGTTTTCACTGTTGCAGCTGCCATGCTGCAATGAGCAAATCCGCAGCCCTTCCCACCTCCAGCTTGGCTACTTCCCACACACCACACAAAATGAATTCATCCTAAAAGCTTAGAGGAGTCTGCAGATTGCCAGAGATAGACAGAGTAACACGGGAAACAAGCTGAGGTTGGCCAGTGAAACCACATGGCAGACTGGCCAGCATGCCAAGGCAGGTAGGAAAATGGTCAAATCTCAGTCTGATTGTCTCCCATCACATGGATAGAGAGTGAGAAAGTTAATTTGCCCTTCTGAGCTCTAGTAACCTTTACTTGGACCGGCATAGTTTCTACTGACTTTGTCACTTTTGGGAATGAAGTTGGCTTTTGCTTTATTCTCAGCCTTCCCCCACTGCTGACCTCTTACTGCTGACCTTACAGCTTCAACCTATTGTTTTTTAATATCTAGATCTCCATATGACTAGACATTGGCTCAGGAGAATGATAACACCTGTCCAGCCTCCTCCATGACCTAATTTCACTGGGTTCTGCCCACATGCTATTTTGACAGAACTCACTTGCACATTTGAAACTGCTCTGATCAATCCGTAGATGCTGAGGATTGAAAACAAAACAAGTAAGATTCTCCTTCCAAAGCTAGAGCACCAGAAAGAACCCTTCAGCCTTCAGAGGAAGAAATTAAGGCAATACTTGGTGTAGGAGGGTCTTCTATTTGTGTATTGCCCTCATTGGTTAAATAAAGAAAACTGCCATGGCCTTTTGATAGGGCAGCCCTTAGGTGGGCGGAGTAGATAGAACGGAATGCTGTGAGAGAGAAGGCAGTGTGGCAGACGCAGACGCCATGCTTCTCCAGCACAAGATGGACACTGGTTAGACTCATGCCGGTAAGCCACAACTCAAGTGGCAATACATATTAATGAAAATGGGCTAAAATAATATGTGAGAGTTAGCCAATAAGGGGCTGGAGATAATGGGCCAGGCAGTATTTAAATAAATACAGTTTCCACGTAATTATTTCTGTACACACCGGGAGCCGGATGGCACAAGGGTGCCCTGTGCCGGGAACGCAGCCCTAACTCCTCATTGCTACAATACTAGCCAAGAAGCTGCTAGGTTGGAATTCGGGGACAAGTGACGCTTTCCATGTATAGTTCTCAAGGAAGAAAGTCCTCCCAGGAATTGTTCCTAGCAAACAAATGTGTCCTGATGGAGTCTGTGGGTAATAGAGACAGGCAGTGTAATGTGGAGGAATAGCATATGTCAATAAAGATGGAAGGAAGGAGGGAAGAAGGGAGGGAGGGAGAGAGGGAGGGAAAGAGGAAGGAAAGAAGGAAGGAAGAAAGGAAGGAAGGAAGGAAGGAAGGAAGGAAGGAAGGAAGGAAGGAAAGACCCATAAATTAATAAAAGAATGTATGACATCAAAAGCTAAGTGTGGTTATACACCCTCTAATGCCATCACTTGGAAGGTGTAGGCAGGAGGATCAGAGTTCGGGCCAGCCTCATCTACATAACAAGTTTGAGGCCAACCTAGGCTACATGAAAACCCTTGTCTCATAAAATCACAAAATAAGGAGAGCTGCGAGTATGCCATCAACAACAGATTATAATTTAATACAATTCAATAATGTCACATTAATAAAAACAACAATGAAGTCAAAGATCTAGTGTTCTTACTAACAACCAGGTCTCCATAGCCTCAGGTTTCCTAATCTGTTTTGGTTATTGTTGCATTTCCTTTAATATAATTCAGGGCAACCAAAAAAGTCCCTGGGTGTCCCAGATATTCTGACCATGGAAATTATAAAACACTCTCACCATTTTAGTTCAGGTGAAACTAGACTCATTTTCTTTCTTCTCAAAGGGGAAAGAAAATAATATGAAACATAGGTCTCTTACTCAAGTTTATTCTAAGTACAGACTGACCTCAATGATCCACTGCTTAAAAAATCCTATTTTTCCAGGGTTCACATCCCACTGGACCTGGCTTACATTTAATTATTTTCAGATGAATCTAAAAAGTAGCACTACCAGGTCTAGTAGGATTGGCAGAGAGGTGGGGGGGGGAACAAACCTACTTGCTCACCTGTTTGGAGAAGAGGGTCATGGTCTCTCCGAAGCCCAGAGTTCTTACAAGACGATGCAGCCTAGCTCTCTGGTTCCTATGCCTATACCATATCTACACATGTCAGTGGAGTTCTAGGAAAGAGCCTGACTTCTGCACCGTGCCTGAACTCCTAAAATTCACTGAGGGAGAGGACATTTAACATAATAAAGGAGGCATGCTGATCAGCAAGTAACCTTTCACTTACCTAGACTTGAGTTTGGAAAGTACTTATCTAAAAGTTAGTGCTTCTGAGTGAGCATGGTAGCCCACACCTATTATTTCAGCCGTCAGGAGTGGAGGCTACAGGATCAGGATGAGTTCAAGGCCAGCCTGGGCCATTTGTGAGTCTTGTCTAAAATGAAGCTGAAGGAGCTGGAGGGATGGCTCAGCGGTTAAGAGCTCCTACAGCTTTTTCCAGAGGACCTAAGTTCAATTCCCACACCCAAATCAAGCAGCTCACTCACAACTGCCTGTAACTCCAACTCCAGTGGATCCAATACCTTCTTCTGGACTCCTTAAGCACCTACGTTCATGCTCACGTGGCCACACACACACATAATCAAACATAAGAGAATTTTTAAAATGAAGCAAAACTAAGTAAATAAACCAGGTTTGGTGGTTCAAGCCTTTAGTCACACACGCAGAAGGCAGAAGCAGACAAATCTCTGTAAATTAAAGGCCAAGTTGGTCTATATAGCATGTTCCAGGACAACCAGGGCCACATAGTGAATTCTTGTCTCAAAATAAATTACCTGATTAATTATTAATTAAGAAAAGTAGTGGTTCACATACAATAAAAGTTTGAGAAATGAATTATGGTGTAGCCATACAAGGAAATGTCATGTATGATGCTATAGAAACATGAAATAATGTCATGGTATACCATTTCATACAAAACGGCTTACAAAATGGAATATGGGATATTTATTTTAGTTAGCTGATTATTTTAAAAACTAACATTGAACTTTTTGATCATTGTTTTATTTATTGAACCTTTAATATGAACATATACATGAGCAAAGCATCTAGCCAAGGACTCTGCATGGGCTATTTTATATAAATGACAATCCTGTGATATGGGTCAATATTTAATCTTTACAAATGATGAAATGGAAGCGCTAAGCACTTAAGTCACTTGCTTAAGTGAGAGCTCAGATACACATCTTGATGTGTTGGACTCATGAATCCAAACTGAACAGTAATTTTATATTGATGACCAAATTTGTATAGGAAAAAATACTCAAGAAAAACGAACACCAGTATGTTTACAATTAATAGTAATTACTTGTGAAAGGTGAAGTTATTTGTATACTTTCCTGAGTACTCTGAAAATTGACCATTTACATGGATTATTTCCATAATCAGAAAAAAGGAAATAAAATTTTAGTCATTTTATTTTCATGTGTATAGGTACCCTGTATGTGTATCTGTTAGCCATGTGTGAACCATGAAGGCTAGAAGAGAGCACTGGATCCCCTGGAACTAGAGTTACAGATGGTTGTGAATAGCCGTGCGGGTGATGGAAATCGAGTCCAGGTCCTCTGGAAGAGTAGTCAGTGTTCTTAATCACTGAGCCCCCCATAAACTTTTATTTAAAAAGAAACAAGAAGTCATTGTTCACAGACTGTAAGAAGCAAGCTGCTGAAGCATGAGGGAGTAGCTTCATTATTACAGAGCATTGTCTAAAATGGATAAATAGTATCTTGCACATATATTGTTTCAAACAGATACAAATACAGTCATAATCTCTGCACATAGCAGACTCAGTGTGTCATATGTTATTCAATTGATATTAAAAAAACACAATTATTATCATACAGAGGTCCATGAAGTTTTATATACAAAAATACTAATGCAAGGGGTAGGATCTGGTACTAAATGTAACATATATACCAATAAACTTTCTGTAGTTTACAGTTACAAAACAAGTTTGCCTTCTTTTTTCTTCAGGGGGACAGGAGGAATTAGAAATGAATACTGAGACTTCACAAATTATTAAAAAGTTAAGCTAATGGGAAGTAGAAAAAGACAAGATCTCCTAAGTAAATTGGGAGCATGGGGACCTTGGGGGAGGGTCGAAGGGGAGGGGAGAAACAAGGAGGGGAAATGAGAAACATGTAAATAAAAATCAATAAAAAATGTTAAGCTAGGAGGCTGGCTTCCTGGAGAAAATAATTTACAAGGATGAGAAGAGTGTGGGCAGGAGGTGATGTAGGGCATTCTCTTCCGGAAAGACAGAGTGCCAAGGATGAGGCTTCAGCCTGAATCCCAGCTGACATCACGACCTCAGCAGAGCATCTGCTCAGCAATACCTAACACTTGCCCTGGAGCCAGGCTAGTTTCTAGGCCTGGAGGTGGAGGAGGGCACTCTGGGATAAGGGGAAACAAAGCACATGGAACTTTCCTTAACATCAAACTGCCTCAAAGGTCAGTTGGCACCTGCCTTTCTCTCTTGCATTCTTTCCTCTCCCCTTTGGAAATATCTTCTTTGTTTTCTCTATTACCGTGTGTCTTATTGTTTCCCATCGAAGTCCCCAAAACAAACGCCTCCACAGGATTCCAGTGATCTCATTACACATAAGCGATCATCCGGTCACAGAAATCAAAAAACAAAACACTCAAGGTTGCACACTTGACATCCATGGCCTAGAACTTGCCAGACACTGAGAATAGTCACACTACTAGGTATGTAGTTCAGTCGTTGAGCACGTGCCCAGCATTCTCAAAGTCCTGGGTTCAGTACCCAGCAAAACACACCCACGCGCGCGTGCACACACACACACACATGCATACACACACTTTTGTTGTTGTTGTTGTTGTTGTTGCTTTTTGAGACAGGGTTTCTCTGTAGCTTCGGAGCCTGTCCTGGAACTAGCTCTTGTACACCAGGCTGACCTCAAACTCACAATGATCCACCTGCCTCTGCCTCCCGAGGGCTGGGATTAAAGACGTGCGTCACCACCGCCCGGCCCCACACTTTTAAAATAAACAGACTTGAGGCTCACGCTTCTAATGCCAACTTTCAGGAAGTGGTGGGGTTTCTGTGGCCAGCCTGGCCTACATAGAGACTTCTAAGCCAGCCAGGGTGATAGAAAACAAAATGGACTTGAACTCTTCAAACATGCCAACATCAAGAAAGGCCAGGGGAGACCAGGACAATGTGAAGAAAAGGAGACCGTGATTGGGGGGAATGTGGAATCTTAATGGGATCCTAGAACAGAAGATGGACACCAGCGAAAAAGCAGTCACAATTCAAGTAAAAACCTAGAGTACAGTTAACAGAGATTCTCCAGTCTGGATATTTTCATTTTAACAACAGTCCCTGATTACACAGCACACCCAACAACAGAGAGGGCGAGCTGGGTGGAGGGTGGAGGGGGCTCTCTGTACTGTTCTGTAACACCATTATAAGTCTAGTTGCTCCAGAATAGAAGGCTAAAAAGAAGAAAACTTCAATTTTAAAATTTAGAACTTAAATCACATCTGGACATGGAGAGGGTCTGGGCCAAATGGAAAAGTTCTACGTCTTCACCTAATGGTGGCTGCCTGGTGTTATCAGATAATAATTCATTAAGCCATAAATTTATTTAAGTGGTTTTGTCTCTGATTTTACTTTACCAAGAGAGAGAGTGAGGGCGGCACAATAGCCAAATACAACCAGGGAATCTTGTTTAGAGCTAACTAGAAAGACACTTGCGTGTATATTGAACATCCGATAGTGTTAGAGAATTGGTACATTTGTTAAGGGTGACGGGGTAGTGGCACTGCGGAAGAAGTCATCTGCAGTTTTATATCTCCATAAGGAAGACCTTAGTGACGACATAGCATGGTGTCACACGGTGGCTGTCAAATACTCCTCCCAGACAAGCAGACAGATGAAACAAGCATGTCAAAATGTTAATAGTTGGGGGGTTTTGTTGTTGTTGTTTGGTTGGTTTTCTGGCGCTTGGGTTCACACAAGAGTTAGCAATAAATACAAAGACGAACATGTGCTCCAGTCTCTGCTGGTGTGCACCTGCAGGGAAAGTGTGAGGCTGCTTGAGGGCAACAGAAATCCAACTCCAGGTGTCCCTCACCCTAGAACCCCCAGAATATTCCTCCCACCAGCTAATTCCTTCAGTGTACACCTCCTGTGGTCTGAGTGGCCTGTGAGAGAGTTGCCCCTCTCTGGGTATCTGTCACTTAGGCTGGACGACAGTCCTGCTCTCCTTTCTTCATCCTGATGTCCCCATAGTTACAGAAAAGAGTCAAAGGGCGGTGGGCGGGGCTAGACCTGCAGGGCAGTCCCCAGCGCTACTGAACAGGCCTCTGCAGTGGGTGGGAGGAGGGAGTTATGGAAAAGAGGGGAGAGGGCAAGTGTCAGCTCTTCATAGCCTCATCAGCTTGCAGAGGCTGGTGGCACCGTTCATTGGAACAGGCTCTGGGACCCTTACCTCCCTCAGGCACCTGGGCATAATGCCTTGCTCTAAGAAGCCTGTTTACTTACAGAGTTTGAGCCTTCTGCAGTGGCCCTTGAGCTACCTTGCCATCTGTGAGTACTGAACCAAGAGTGCCCAGCAAGAAGCCAACCCAAGAAGGCAGGGCCAGACCTGGGGGATGTTCTTATGGTCTTAGGAAGTCTCATTCTTGGTCTTTTGATTGACTTAAAGAGTTGAGCCACAGAGTCTTGTACCTCAAAACTGGAAAGGAAGCAATGGAGGCCCAGGGCACAGTGAGAAAAGACAGGAGTGTGGAGCAGTCACAATAGATATGAATGTGCCAGCTAATTGCAGCCACTCCTTAACCTGTACTACCTATAGATGGCAAATGTGCTTACAGGGGTTTCCTGCAACATGGAATCGCACAGAGGAACGGCTAGCATTGTAGGCTTAGAGAAGTGGGGCCCGTGGAGCTTTTGTTTCTTTGTTTGTTCTCTTGATTGCCTTTGTTTTGTTGCTGGATTGGTGGGATTTTATGAGAGAAGTCCCGTGCTCAATGTGGTCTCTGTCTCATTATTGTCTTGTCTCGGCTCTCTGAGTGCTAGAATTACAGGTGTATGTCCACATGCCCAGCTCTAGAGCCAGCATTTGAGCCATAGAGTTTTCTACTCTGAGAGTGGAGTGGTAGTGTTGAGAGAAAGACAGTGGCAGGAATGATGGATGGGCAAGAGGACAAGAACAGTGCGTAGGAAACAGTATGGGGATGGGGATGCTGGCTGGAAATGGTCAAGGAAGAGATGGAGAGTATGAGGACAAAGGAAGGTAGACCCATACCCTAACAGATTCTGGGATGATGGAGAGAAAAGGAGACAGGAGACAGGCAGGGGGAAATGATAGCTGAATGTGAGCAGTTGATAAAAAGCTTGTTCCAGGCACAGAGCCAGAGTACAGAGATGGGGACTAGACAGGGAGTCAGAGGAACAGGATGAGAGGTAGGAGGAGAACTGGGGATTGCATATGGTAGATGATAGAAAAAAATTCTGAAGGATAAATGTCAGGATCTAGACTGTGCTGAAGCCCAGGATCAGAGCATGGGCGTGGCTGAGTTCTGCTGCCAGTACAAATCTGGCCTTGCCTACTCTTTCCTCAGTTTGGATCCTGCAGCCATTGTTCTTTGGCCTGCTGTTCACACCCTTGTGGCTGCTGCCAACACTTTACTTTGTCTGGTTACTCCTGGACTGGAAGACTCCAAATCAAGGTAAGACTCGCGAACCTGGGACAAAGAATGTTCCACCATAGCCTATAAGCCCGCTTGTGGGAGGGTCCCACTCATCGTGCCACGGACCTCCCTTCCAAATTCTCAGAGGCTCCAATGCCAGGCAGCTGGAACCATTTTTGGAATGTCTTCCTTTCCTACCTCTGTAGCAGAGATGTGGTCCTCCATGGTGCTAGGGAATCCCTGGATGACTGAGAGGCATGGAGTAGCAATACTAACATCATCCTCTACTGGCACTTTTGTCTCAGGTGGCAGGCGCTCAGCCTGGGTAAGAAACTGGTATGTCTGGACCTACATCAGGGACTATTTCCCTATTACAGTAAGTATCCCTTCCCCAGTGTCCCTCTCAACACTCAAAACAGAGACATTATATCGAATAGCTAGGATTCTCCATAAGAAAACTGGGCATCTTGGCAAAGTGTCAGCTCTGGCTGGATTACAGCATGGTCTTCTGTACTTTGTTGAGATATTTTGAACGCTCTTGGCACGACCTGCCTTATGACATAGGCTGAGTGAAAGTATATTCAATTTAACAAAAATGATTCAAAAACTTACACTAACCACATGTTTGGGCCTCAGAGAAGTAACAACAATGTGATTCTTCGTGAGCAAGGTGCTCACATCTGATGGCAAGAATGGGTAAGTGCATAATCAGAATCTGGTGCAAGACACAGAAGTGATCCTGGCGAGGGTTAGACAGGAAATGCTTCACAGCTATGGCAGTATCCAAGCGGCACTTTCAGTGTTCACGGGAAGCTACCTAGGCAGATACTGGAGGCAGGTGAAGGAGGACACCACAGAGAAGAGATCTAGAGACGGGCTGCTCTGAGGCTCTTCTGGGTAATCTTTAAAGTCGATGACAAACTCAGCCAGTGTTTGGATTTTTAAAATAATTTTTATTTATGTGTGAGCATTTTGCGTGCATGCATGTAAGCAAACAACATACATTCAGTGCCTAAGGAGACTAGAAGGGAACACTGGAGCCCCTAGAACTATAGTTACAGGTGGTTGTGAGTAATCAATTGGGTGCTGGGAACCCAAATCAGGGCCTCTGCAAGTACAGCAAATGCTCCTAACTGCTGAGCCAGCTCTTCAGCCCAAGTCCTGATTTTTCTCAAGCGGAGTTTCCTGGCCATTACATCTAATACAACATTGCACAAAGAAAATGATAATGTGCATAAAGCTCTCATGGATACAGAAGACTGAAACTGCTTGAACCCCCAAGCAAGAGAAGAGGTTCATTAGTTCCAGTTGCCCTGGATCCTATCTTGTCACCCCGGGGCTGCGGGGATCAAAGTCCAAGCTTCTTGAAAGCCTTGTGTGCTTTGTCTGTTAGACAACTGTTTCAGAGAATACCCAAATCCCTGACATGTCTTCACCTTGTTGCTCCATGTGTGCTCATTCCCTCTCTATGCCATTTGTTTTCATGGTTGCAGATCCGGAAGACTAAGGACCTGTCACCTTCACACAACTACATCATGGGGGTCCATCCCCATGGTCTCCTGACCTTCGGTGCCTTCTGCAACTTCTGCACTGAGGCCACAGGCTTCTCGGAGACCTTCCCAGGCATCACTCCTCACTTGGCCACACTGTCCTGGTTCTTCAAGATCCCCATTATTAGGGACTACCTCATGGCCAAAGGTGCTTCTGATCATACTGGCTGGAGTTTCTGGGCCACTTCACTGCAGCTCTTTCATACCGTGCACCCTTTAAGCCTCTTCTCCCTACACTGCACTGTTCTTTTGCCCTACAATCACAGTGTGAAGTCAAGGCTTATGTCCTGGAGTGAACCCATCCAGACTTAAATCTCAGCTCTGTGGCTTGCTATAAAATCGCATGCAAATTAGCTGGGCAGTGGTGGTGCACACCTTTAATCCCAGCACGTGGGAGGCAGAGGCAGGTGGGTCTCCGTGAGTTTGAGGCCAGCCTGGTCTACAGAGAGAGTTCTAGGACTGATTCCATAGTTACTGGAAACCCTGTCTCAAGAAACAAAACAAAACAAAAAAGATAATAGGCAAATTAGCTAATTTGTAGCAGACTCAGCTTCCTCACCTGAAAAATAGTGCTGAAATAGTATGACGATTTAATGAGAATTCTCTTAAATCTCTTAAATAAGTAAAGTGTTCAACATAATACCTGGTACAGAGTGTGTGTTCAATGAACAATAGGTATTGCTATTCATGGACTGAAAAGAATTGAGATTCAGAAAGTCGGATTTATCCCAGTAAAAACCACCCTGCTGTAGCTTCCGATTGACCTTGCCTTCAAGTGAAATGTGTTCTCTCTGCTCACTGCCTTCTCTTCCCCACACTTCTGTCCCATCTCCTTGAGCTTTTCCTCCTGTGAGCTGTGGGAACCCAGAAACCAGTCTACTCTCTCTGACATTTGCTCCCCTCCTCATGACCTCTCTGCCCTTGATTCTCTCTAGGAGTGTGTTCTGTGAGCCAGCCAGCCATCGACTACCTGCTGAGCCACGGCACTGGAAACCTCGTGGGCATCGTTGTGGGAGGAGTGGGAGAGGCCCTGCAGAGTGTGCCTAACACCACCAGCCTCCTCCTCCAGAAGCGCAAAGGGTTTGTGCGCACAGCTCTCCGACACGGGTAGGCGCCCCCCCACCACGGGAGGAGCAGGGGTCCCTCTCTGCTCATTACCCTGTGGGTTGTGAAAAAATGAGTACCACTTGAGTTTGCCCTCTAGGAACTTATGACTGAGTAGGAGAGATGGCTGTAGTTTTTTTAAGCTTTAGGCCACCTGCTTCCTCTCAGTGAGTTGCACCAGATCCCAGGAAGTCAGACCATGAACTCTAGTGCAATGTCCAGGGCAGTTAGACTCAGGCTAACATCAATCAAGTCCACATTTGTCTGTTGCTAGGAAGTGCAAGGCACACTACAAAACAATGAGTTTATGTGAAGAGCTGGAATCTGGAGCCTGACTGAAAATCCTGGCTCCAGGAGGCTTGAAGTGTAGCTCTGTGGTAGAGCAACTGTCTAACATGCATGAGACTCTAGGTTCCATCCCAGCGCCAGATAAGTAATAATAATAATAATGATATCCCTGGCTGTATGGCTTACCATGCATATTGGGACTGCATTCTGAGCCTCGGGATCGTCATCTTCCTGATACAGCTACTGATCATTGTTCCTCCTGCATGGGATGACTGGGCTTCACAGCTCCAACAGACCTTTAACTTATGATCCCCCTGCCTCAGCTTCATGAGTATAGATCTAAGCCCCCGGGTCCAGTGAGTTATGAATGAATTTAGTCATAAAATACCTACCATGTACCTTGCACAATGTGGGGGAGGGTTGTTAAATGTTAGGTGCACTGTCTTGGGAAAGGAAGGAAAAAGGGAGCTGTTGTCTGGAGTGATCGGGAGCCTACCAGTCCAGTGGTCTAGTTCACTGCACACAGGGGCAATTGTCTGCTGCATACTCAGGGAGGACACAAACCTGTCTTTAAATAACCTCACTTCAGGGACCTATCAGCCGGCACTATAATATACAGGGAGAGCTCTGAGTTGGCCAGGAGACCTGGGTTCTAGTAGGACCTGCTACTCTCTGGCTGCCTACAGGGCCTTGCCTTTTCTGGGCCTGGGCTCTGGTTTTCCCACCATGTCCTCAGTATTATGAAGAACCAATCAGGTAACACATACCAAATTGCTGTGTTCTCTTTTTCTCAGTTATGGGCTGTAAGGAGCCTTAGTTTTTTTGTTTTTGGTTTTTCTTTTCTAGAGCATACACTGTTCATGTGGGCTCTTGTGGCCTTTAGAAAAGAAACAATGCTCCAGTCCCATGACCCAAGGACAGACAGACTACCTTCTGATTGGTCTCCTTGGGGAGGGACATTTCAAATATGTGTATATATCCACATTACCTGTATTCTGTGATTTCTCTAACAGAAAGTTACATGTTTCATTCTTGACACCCACTGGAAGTTGGTCACCATGTAGGTCTCTTCCAAGCTCTTCTTTCCTGTCTGTATCTCTGTGTCTTGCCTTGGGAATCTAGACTAGAGTTAACACTCTCGTTGTCCTGGAAATTTTCAAGACAGGACATACCAAATAGGGGACCCTGTGAAGTGCAAAAAGAATGTAGTAGGCCTCTAGTAGTGCATCTTAATGGAAGAGTGCCTGGCCTTAGAAGTCCTTCCAGCATGGTTTCCACAATAGCCTGTGTCTGAGCAATGAAGATTTTCCTACAGAGCTCATCTGGTCCCTACTTTCACATTTGGAGAAACTGAGGTATATGACCAAGTGCTGTTTCATGAGGACAGCTGGATGTACAAGTTCCAAAGCTTCTTCCGCCGGATCTTTGGTTTCTATTTCTGTGTCTTCTATGGACAAGGCTTCAATCAAGGTTCTTTGGGACTCCTTCCATACCACAAGCCCATTGTCACTGTAGGTGAGTGCTGCTCTCAGCCTGGGGGGGGGCATTTAAGCTCTTTCTCCCATCTACATAGCTGCATCTTACCCCTCCTCCACCAAATAAGAGGGCAGCAGAGTGGGAGAAGCTGAGAGCTCACAGGAGTGGCCCTAGAAAGGAGAAGAGGGTGGAAAAAATGAGGGTTCTAGCACCTTCACTCTTCGCTTTTTTTCATCTCTTTTGACAGTTGGGGAGCCTTTGCCCCTGCCCCGTGTTGAAAACCCGAGCCCAGAGATGGTGAACAAATATCATGCACTCTACATGGATGCCCTACACAAGCTGTTTGACCAGCATAAGGTCCAGCACGGCTGCTCCAACACCCAGAAGCTGCTTTTCTTGTGATTGAAGAGACTCCCCTTGAGAGCACCTGCTTTGGAGAGGCAACTGGGTTGCCTAGAATCAGAGAGTCCTGGGAAAGGAAGATGAAGGAGGCTGTGCGCATGCTCAGAGAGGGGACTTTAAGAGCTCCTTTTTGATGATAGTACTGCCCCTGCCCACACCCCCACAGGAGTTGTCCCTGAGGAGTTCCACCCAGACAGTCTTAAGAGGGGAACATCCTAAGCCTTTCTAGTCTCAGGCCTTGCTGAACTTGAAACCCTAGATCCTGAAGGACTCAAATTATGACCAAGCAGTTACCACTCCAGTTTTTTAAAATCTTAATAAAACATTTAAATTAATATGTACTTTGCATCCCATAAATTTAGTCTGTTTGACGTGCAAAGTCCAACAGTGGTTAGTATCCTCAGACAGCTGTACAACGACCACCGCAAGCTGCTTTGGGATTCTTTCAAGCACCGCTAAAAACCCAGTACACACCGCAGTCACTGCCCGCTGCCTCAGCACCTGGCAAGCACTGATTTCCCTTGTCCCTAAGGCTTTGCCAGTCTGAAAATTTCCTAGAAATGGAACAAAATGACATATGTTATTTCATGATTGGCTTCTTTCTTTCAGCACATTTTCAAGGTTCCTCCGTATTATAGCATGCAACAGTGTTCCATTCTTTGTGGCTGAATAACAGTCTATTATGGATGACCCGCATTTTGTTGATTCAGTCATTAGTGGAAGGACATCTCTTTTGTCCCACTTTTCAGCTACTATGAACAGTGCTGTTACAAATATTCATGTACAATTTTAAAAATTATCTTTTGTCCTCAAATACAAAGGCTTACTTCCTCACCACTGCCAAGCGTGATTTTAGACAGACAAAAGGTGCCTTACTCGAGATCAGTTCTCCATTGACATAAGTATTTCACATTTATTTTCCTTAAAATGGTCCCAGGCTATCTTAATCATTACAAAATTCTCTCTATAGCTTTTTTTCTAAAAAGTTGTACTCTGCTTTATTTTCTTGTTTTTGTTTATTTGTTTGTTTGTTTGAGATGCTATCTCATGTAGCCCAGGCTGCCCACAAACTTGCTAGGTGTCAGAGGATGACCTTGAACTTCTTATCCCCGCCCCCATCTCTATCTCCGAAATGCTGGGATTATGTGAGTGTGCCACTATGCCTGGTTTACATGGTGCTGGGAATGGAATCTAGGGCCTAGAACATGCTAAGTACATGGGAACAAGGGTACCTGTGTTTCATGCTACTGTCCAGCTCCTGAACTGTGGGAAGTTTAAAGGAGTAAATAAAAACAGAGATGTCTCTTACTTCCAAAAATCACCAGCAAGAGGCATTTTGAGAGCCTGGAGAGATAGCTCAGTGGTTAAGAGTACATGTTGCTCTTGCAGAGAGAGAGGAACCCAAGTTTGGTTCCCAGCACCCACATTGGACAACTCCACAAGCACCCCAGCTCCAGGGAAGCCAGCACCCTCTTCTGGCCTCCTCAGGTCCTTCACTCACACACACACAAAGCCGCATACATAGAGATAAAAATAAGACACATCTTCAAATTCACCAAATAACCCAAAGTTAAGAGTCCATTTGGACTTCTTTTCTTTTTTGCCTTTGCTTGACACTTAACTGTTCGTCCTCTTATTTTACATAATTTTGGGTCTGTTTCTAACCCAGACTTTGCTTGTAACCAATAGTCAAATGGATCCAATTTCCCGGTCTCCAACAAATGCCTTCCACTCATCCCTGACCCAAGCAAGTCATCACCTTCCTCCAAATTCCCATTGTATCCCCAAGTCATACCAAATTTACTACCTTTTCGTAATCCAACAAGCCCCTCCTCTCCTCTACTACCATAATCTAGACAAAGACCTTACCAAAATTCATTGTCTATTGCTATTCCTTCTAGTAAAATCTGCTCTAGTCAATACTTCCATCAGGCTACCTTGCTGAATCTTAAATCCGATTAGTCATCCTTTACTTAAAATTGTTTCTTGCTTCTACAATGGCTCTACCAATATATTCTAACTTATGCTCTAGGTACCACTCTTAGATGCTAATAATTACTGAACAGAAGATAATAGTAAAAACAAGCTTGGGAGATACTAGAATAGATATACTTACTGAAGTGTTTTTATAGTCTTTAGATTTTAGCTCTAAAATTTAGAACATTAATGGACATTGTAATTTTCTTTTAAAAGATTTTTATTAATTTGTTGAGAATTTCATACATTTGTTTTGATTATATTTATCCCTTTCCACATCCCCTCCAAGATCTATCCCCCCATTCCATACCCACCCAAATTTGTGTCCTCATTGCTTTAAACCATCAAGTCCCATAAGCACTTCCTATATATTCTTTGGTGCGTGGTCATCCATTGGAGCACGTTAGACCTAGCAGGCACCGTGCCCTTAAAAAAAACCTAACTCTTCTTTTTCTTGACAGCTGTCAATTACCAATAACTCCTCAAGTAGAGGTGGGACTTCATGCCCACCTCCCACTTCCATGCTGGGGTTTTGTCTGGCTTAAGTTTGTGCTGGTCTCATGTATGCCGTTGGAACTGTTCATATGTGTAACTCCCCTAACTGTGTACAAAAACATTGATTCCCTGTAGACATCTACCTCCTTGGGCTCTTGCAATCTTTCTGCCTCCTCTTCCACAGTGACCTCTGAGCCTTAGGGCATGGAAACTGGATATGCATGGCCCATTTAGAGCTGGGTACTCCATAGCCTCTCACTTATTCTCTAATCCTGATCAGTTGTAAATCTGTGTGTTAATTACCATCTACTGCAAAAGGAAGCTGCTCTCGTGAAGGGTGAGAGATGCACTAATGTGGGATCCAGAAGGCAGGTGCAAGACTCCCAGTCTTTAGGCAGGTCATGGAGGTAGGTGGAGTTGGAAGAGAAAGTCTGTTCATTGTGATTTTCCCAAGGGGAGTGAGTGTTCAGCATCCTATAAACTTATCTGGAGATAGAACCCTTATTTCAAACAATACCTTTTAAACCTTCATGGGACATTCAGGTTTCCTCTAAGTAATGATGCTGACCTACAGTATGAGATTCAAACTCTTCAACATGGCAGAGTAATAATGAAAATAGAATTTTCCAGAAAAATGCATCTGTCACAACTTGGAAGTAAGGCTATCTGTATTTAATGATCATGGGGGAAATTAAAGCTATTCCTAACTTAAAACTTAAGAAGTAAAAGAAGTAACTAATTAAAATGTGTATGTATATATAATAGATCTCACACATGTATCTATTCAAGAATTAGTAGTCTCTTTTGATAAAGAATTTTTTGTGCTTTCTGGACTTTATTGTTGTAGTGGTTTGAATGAGAATAGCCCCCATAAGCCCATATGTTCGAATTCTTGGTGGAACTGTTTGGGAAGGATTAGGAGGTTTGGCCTTGTTGGAGGAGGTGCATTATGGGGCCAGGCTTCAAGAGCCTCCTGTCATTCCCATGTGCTCTCTCTTCCTCCTGCTTGTGAGATGTGAGCTCTCACCTGCTGCACTGGCTGCCTTCTATCATTATGGGCTCTAACACTCTGAAACTGTGAGCCATAAGCCCAATTCAATGCTTTATAAGTTGCCTTGAACATGGGGCTTTATCACAGCAATAGAAAAGTAACTAATACAATTGCCCAAAATGATTTAGATAAAAACTGAAAATCTGGACAGGCAGTGGTGGTGCATACCTTTGATACTAGCACTCATGAGACAGAGGCAGGATGATCTCTGAGTTCGAGGCTAGCCTAGTCCTAAGAGTTCCAGGACAGTCAGGACTACACAGAAAACTCAATTTCAAAAAAAAAACCCTGAAAACTGAAGATAGTACATCATTCTCATACACCGTGTGCTTAGCTCCCCTTGATGTTAGCATATTATGTTGTTACAATTAAAGTATCCATATTAATCCATCATTATTAACCACACTCCATTCAAGTTTCTTCCATGTGTATATAATGACATTTTACTGCTTCAGGACCCCATCCAGGATACCACATTACATGTGGTTCCTCTTGGTAAGGACAATTTCTTAGACATTCATTATTTTTAATGATTTTGAAAGTTTTGGGAAATACTGGCCAAGAAGATTGTAGGATGGCCCTCTATTGGAGTTTGTCTATTTTTCCCTCCTTTTTAAATATTTATTTAAAAAATAACCTTTTTATTTTTTGAGATAATGATAGAATTACCCATTTCCCCCTTCTCTTTCCTCCCTCCAAATCTTTCCACATACCCCTTCTTGCTTTCTTTCAAATATGTAGCCTTTTTTTCATTAATTGTTGCTATATACATGCATATATTCCTAAATACATAATTACATCCAGCTCAGTGTATATGATGTCTCCTGTATATATATGCATTCAGGCTGGCTATTTGGTGTTGGATAACCAGTTGGTGTGCTCATTCCTGGGGAAGACTAGTTTCCCCACTCTCAGCATTCCTTAGTTGCCTGGGGAATGCACAGGGTTGAGGCTTCGTGGGCTTTCCTCAATCTGTGTTCATTCCACACCGGAGAATGAGTTTTAAGGACTCAAAAAAACCTTAGGCAACCCTGCAGAAGAGGGGACAGAAATAGTGTAAGAGCCAGAAGAGATGGAGGACACCAAGAAAACCGGGCCCTCTAAATCAACTAAGTCCGGTTCTTATGAAGTCATAGAGACTGAAGCAGCATGCACAAGGCCTGCATGGGTCTGCACCAGGTCCTCTGTGTATATATTACGGCTTCCAGTTTAGTGTTCTTATGGGACTCCTGAGTGTGGGAATGAGTGGGTCTCTGATTCTTGTGCCTTCTCTTGGGCTCATTTCCTTCTGTTGGTTTGCCTTGTCCAACTTTGATGCGATAGTTTTATTTTATCTTATTTTATTTTGTTATATATAAAAATGGAATGAGTGAATGAATGAAACCCTAGTCACTAGGGTAAGTTTATCAACTGAGCTGTCATTTATACCTGCTGGGAGAGGGAAAATCAGTTTTCTCTAATGGAGTGACACTGGGTATATGAGTGACACTCAAGGGAAAGCCACATGTTCATATGTCAACTGTTCTAGGACAGGCCTCATGTTCTTCCGCTCCAGGACAGGTCTCATGCTCTTTCATTTGGTTGCAGTTCAGTTGGGTTTTTTTCCCTTTTTTTTCCTTTTGGGGTGATGTTTCTATTTTGTTTTCTTGGTTTTAGGGAGTTTTGTTGTTGTATTGGGATTTTGTTTGCTTTTTGAGAAAAAAAAGTTGGGTGGGTAGGGAGGGGGAGAGGGTCTGGAAGGACTCAGGGAAAGGGAATAATATTGTCAAAATATATTTAAAGTTAAAATTTGTTTTAAAAATAAAAATATAATAACAAAAAGAAAAAACTTAAAAAAGAGTTTTAAAGAAAAAAGACAAAAGAGGCAGGTACCTATTTTTAATCACATAATATCTGGAATGAATACAATCAACAAGCATCCATGCTGATATTGACCGTGATCACCGGCTGAAACAGCATCTATCAAGTTTCTTCTTTGAAAAGTTGCTTTTCCCATACTGTACCCAGGAAAGAAGTTCCCACACATGCTTTACATCAGAGAATGGAGCACCCTGCTCCTGCCTTCTCTATGATAGAACATCTACATAATTATTCAGAATTCTTCTGTACTGACAAGTTGCCTCCAGTAATTTAAAAAATGTATAATGAAGCCTAATTATCAAGTTATTTTACATGATTATGATTTCCTGACCCTAAGAAAGCATTGCCTACTTAATTAGGTTGTTTTGCTTGCCAATATCATCTGACTCTTCTGTAATAAGGACACATTGCTTCATAATACTGAGAAACCAAGGTTTTACAATTAGATGACAAAAATCTGTAATTTTAAAGATGTATTTTAATCCTTACACTTTTGAAGTTTTATTTTTATTACATTTTACTTATTTGTGGAGTAGGAAGGAGATGGCACATACTACAGAGCACATATAAAAGTCAGAAGACTAGACAGCCATTTACCCCACCCCCAACGCGTTGTTCCCTGCGAGCTCCGTGGAGACCAATACTTGCTGGACATAAGAGGTGAGACAACAGTGGCCCTGGGACCCCAGACCCCCAACTCCCTAAAACCTCCACGTGGGAGAAAGTCCAGGGGGCCCCTCCCCCAGGTGCCTTCCACATTCCTAGCAGCCAGCAGGGAGCTGGGCTGCTAGACAGCCATCTACTCCGCCCCCAACGCGTCATTCCCTGCGAGCTCCGTGGAGACCAATACTTGGTGGGCATAAAAGACATAAGAGTTGAAGGAAGAGATGGGAAGGCGCCAATGCAAGAACTCCTCCATCATCCTAAAAAGCAACATGGTACCACCAGAACCCAGCAGACACACAACAGGAAGACCTGATCATCCTAACCCAGAAGATATAGAAGAAAACGACTTTAAATGTTATTTAATGAAAATGATAGAGTCCTTTAAAGAAGAAGTGAAAAACTCCCTTAAAGAAATGGAGGAGGAGACTAACAAAAAGCTGGAAGAAATGAATAAATCCCTCAAAGAAACCAAAGAAAAACAAGAAAAAGCAAACAAACAGGTGAAGGAAACATTTCAAGACGAAGATTGAAATAGAGGCAATAAAGAAAACACAAACCGAGGGAACTCCGGAATTGGAAAATCTGGGTAAACAAACAGGAACTACAGAGACAAGTGTAACCAACAGAATACAAGAGATAGAAGAAAGAATCTCAGGCACTGAAGATTCTATTGAGGAAATAGACTCTTTGGTCAAAGAAAACACTAGATCCAACAAATTCTTAACACAAAATATTCAAGAAATCTGAGACACCATGAAAAGACCAAACCTGAGAATAATAGGGGTAGAAGAAGGAGAAGAATTCCAGCTCAAAGGCCCAGAAAATATATTCAACAAAATTATAGAAGAAAACTTTCCCAACCAAAATAAGGATATACTTATGAAGGTACAAGAAACTTACAGAACACCAAATAGGCTGAATCAAAAAAACACATCCCCTTGCCATATAATAATCAAAACACAAAACATACAGAACAAAGAAAGAATGTTAAAAGCTGCAAAAGAAAAAGGTCAAGTAACATATAAAGGAAAACCTATCAGAATTACACCCGACTTCTCAATGGAAACCATGAAAGCCAGAAGGTCCTGGATAGATGTGCGGCAGACACTAAGAGACCATGGATGCAAGCCCAGACTACTGTACCCAGCAAAGCTTTCTTTCACCATTGATGGAGAAAACAAGATATTCAATGACAAAAATAGATTTAAACAAAATGTATCCACAAACACAGATTTACAGAAAGTACTAGAAGGAAAGCCACAACCCAAGGAAGCTAACTACACCCACAATAACACAGGCATCTGATAACCCCCGACCAGGATAACCCAAAGAAGGGAAACACACAAACACTACTACCGAAAGATAACTGGAGCTAACAACCACTGATCATTAATATCGCTTAATATCAATGGTCTCAATTCACCTATAAAAAGACACAGGCTAAGAGAATGGATACATAAACAGGATCCAGCATTCTGCTGTTTACAAGAAACACACCTCAACCTCAAAGACAGACACTACCTCAGAGTAAAGGGTTGGGAAAAGGCTTTCCAATCAAATGGACCTAAGAAACAAGCGGGTGTGGCTATCCTAATATCTAACAAAATTGATTTCAAACTAAAATCAATCAGAAGAGATGAAGAAGGACATTATATACTCATAACAGGAACAATTCACCAAGATGAAGTCTCAATCCTGAATATCTACGCCCCTAATTCAAGAGCACCCACATATGTAAAAGAAACATTACTGAAACTTGAATTGCACATCAAACCCCACACACTAATCACAGGAGATTTCAACACTCCTCTCTCGACAATGGACAGGTCAAACAGATAGAAGCTTAACAGAGAAATAAGAGAACTAACAGATGTAATGAATCAAATTGCAATAGCAATAAGACAATATAAGGAGATCAAGGGGATTCGAATTGGAAAGGAAGAAGTTAAACTTTCGTTATTTGCAGATGACATGATAGTGTATATAAGTGACCCCAAAAACTCTACCAGAGAACTCCTACAGCTGATAAATACCTTAAGTGAAGGAGCAGGATACAAGATCAACTCAAAAAAATCAGTAGCCCTCCTATACACCAAGGATAAAGAAGCTGAGAGGGAAATCAGAGAAACATCACCTTTCACAATAGCCACAAATCACATAAAATATCTTGGGGTAACACTAACAAAGGACGTGAAAGACCTATTTGACAAGAACTTTATGTCTTTGAAGACAGAAATTGAGGAAGATACTAGAAAATGAAAAGATCTCCCATGCTCCTGAATAGGACGGATCAACATAGTAAAAATGGCAATATTACCAAAGGCAATCTATAGATTCAATGCAATCCCCATCAAAATCCCAACACAATTCTTCACAGACCTTGAAAGAATGATACTCAAGTTCATATGGAAAAGCAAGAAACCCAGGATAGCCAAAACAATCCTGTACAACAAAGGAACTGCTTGGGGCATCACAATCCCTGACATCAAGCTCTATTACAGAGCTACAGTACTGAAAACAGCTTGGTATTGGCATAAAACAGAGACATTGACCAATGGAATCGAATTGAAGACCCGGATATTAATTCACATACCTATGAACACCTGATTTTTTGACAAAGAAGCAAAAATATACATTGGAAAAAAGAAAGCATCTTCAACAAATGGTGCTGGCATAACTGGATGTCAACTTGTAGAAGAATGAAAATAGATCCATATCTGTCGCCATGCAAAAAACTCAAGTCCAAATGGATTAAAGACCTCAATATAAAACCGACCACACTGAACCTGATAGAGGAGAAAGTGGGAAGCAACCTTCAATGTATGGACACAGGAGACCACTTCCTAAATATAACCCCAGTAGCACAGACAATAAGAGCATCAATAAATAAATGGGACCTCCTGAAACTGAGAAGCTTCTGTAAAGCAAAGGAAACAATCAATAAGAAAGGCAGCCTACTGAACGGGAACAAAATCTTTACCGACCCCACATCAGACAAAGGACTGATCTCCAAAATATACAAAGAACTCAAGAAACTAGACATTAAAATTCTAAATAACCCAATTAAAAAGTGGTGTACGGAACTGACCAGAGAATTCTCAACAGAAGAATTTCAAATGGCCAAAAGATACTTAAGGACATGTTCTTCTTCCTTAGCTATCAGGGAAATGCAAATCAAAACAACTTTGAGATGCCATCTTACACCTGTCAGAATGGCTAAGATCAAAAACACTAATGATAGCTTATGCTGGAGAGGTTGTGGAACAAGGGGAATGCTCATCCATTGCTGGTGGGAATGCAAACTTGGGCAACCACTTTGGAATTCAGTGTGGCGGTTTCTCAGAAAACTGGGAATCAACCTACCTAAGGATCCAGCAATTCCACTCTTGGGAATATACCCAAAAGACTCTCAATCATACTACAAGAACATTTGTTCAACTATGTTCATAGCAGCTTTATTTGTAATAGCTAGAACCTGGAAACAACCTAGATGCCCCTCAACTGAAGAATGGATAAAGAAAGTGTGGCACATCTACACATAAGAGTACTACTCAGCAGTAAAAAAATAATGACATCTTGAATTTCGCATGCAAATGAAAGGAATTAGAAAACATTATCCTGAGTGAGGTAACCCAGACCCAAAAAATTGAATATGGTATGTACTCACTCATAAGTGGATACTAGTCCTAAACAAAGGGCAACAAGCCTATAGTTCAGGATCCTAGAGAAACCAAGTAATAAGTTGAACCTAAAGAAAAACATATATAGACCCACCTGGAAATTGGAATCAGACAAAAATTTGGGAGCAGGGGGGTGGGAGGTATAGGGGGGAAAAGGGGGGTTGGAGAGAACTTGAGGGAATGGGATGGTCGAGATGGAGGAAGGACAAATATGAGAGCAAGGAAAGAGATATCTTAATTGAGGGAGCCATTATTGAGTTAGCAAGAACCTGGCTCTAGAAAAATGCCCAAGAACCCACAGAGATGAACCCAGCTGAGACCCTAAGCAATAGAGGAGAGGGTGTCTGAACTAACCTTACCCTGTAGTCAGACTGATGATTATCTTAAATATCACCATAGAACCTTTATCCAACAACAGATGGGAACAGAGGCAGAGACCCACATCAGAGCACTGGACTGAGCTCCCAAGATCCAGTTGAAGAGTGGAAGGAGTGAGAGTATGAGCAAGGAATTCAAGACCATGAGAGGGTCATCCACTGAGACAGTTTGCTTGAGCTAATGGGAGCTCTCCAACTCCAACTGGACTGGGAGTGAAGGAGCATATGAACAACCAAGCCCCTCTAAAGGGGGTTGACAGCTGGGGCAGACTGAGGGGTCACTGATAGTGACACTGGGATGTGTCTCTACTGCATATACTGGCTTCATGGGATCCTAGTCTCTTTGGATGTAAACCTTGCTCAACCAAGATGTAGTAGGGAGGGCCTTGGACTTTCCACAGGGTGGGGTGCATGGCACTCCCCTAGGGTTGGAGGGATGGAGGGGAGGGTCTGTGGAGGGAGAGGGAGGGACTGGGAGGAGGGGAGGAGGGGAGGGAGTGGGAATTTGGATTGGTATTTTTTTAAGTAATAAAAAAAGATGAAAAAGAAGTCAGAAGGCAACAACGGACTTGGTTCTCTCCTTCAACCATACGTGTTCTGGGAATCCAACTCAGGTCATTGGACTTGAAAGAAAGAGCCTTTACTCACTAAACCATCTTGCCAGTGGTGAGTTTTATTGCTAATTAAAATTTACACAAGCCAGCCCTATTGGTTTGGCAATATCTTCACAATCAAAATTGTTTTTTTTTTTTTTTTTTTGGTTTTTCAAGACAGGGTTTCTCTGTGGCTTTGGAGCCTGTCCTGGAACTAGCTCTTGTAGACCAGGCTGGCCTCGAACTCACAATCAAAATTTTAAAAACCCCAATTTTAAAAGAAAATTGTCATATGTGAAGAATCAGTGACAAATTTGAAGATTGGCACTATTTGTTCTGATGGAAACTCCAGGTTAAAGTCAAGGAAAGAAAATGGCTTTAGAGTTGGACAATCCTCATCTGTCTTTTGTCTACCAGGTATATGAATTAGAAAGCATAGTAAGCAATTATAAACATGATTCTGAATAGAAAGAAAATCTGAGGTGCATATAATAAAGAATTAATGACTTAGCCAGGCCTGGTAGCATAGGCCTGTAATCCCAGCTATGCTGGAGGCTGAAGCAGGAGGATTGTAATTTAAGGCTTACCTGGGCTACAGACTTAAACTCAATGTTATCATGGGCAACTTAGTAAGAATTTATCTCAAAATAAAAGCACAAAGGGAACTGGGATGTAGTTCGGTGGCAAAGCAGGTGCATAGCATGCACAAGGCCCCAGGTTCAATCCCAAGGCCTTAAAACAAAGCTATGTCTGGTGGCACAGGCTTGTAATTTCAGCTACTCAGGAGGCTGAGGCAGGAAGACCACAGGTTCAAATCCTGACAGGCCATTTGAATGAGACCCTATCTCAAAATAAAACATTCAAAAGGCAAAAAGGCCTAGGAATATAGCTCAGTGATAGAGTGCTTGCTTAGTATACATGAGGCACTGGGTTCAAATACCTTTGAAATGGATTGTATCACTCAAAGTAGAAAGAATAGAAGCCTGAGCTGAAAGATAGTGATGCACACCTTTAATCCCAGCACCCGGGAGGCAGAGGCAGGCAGATCTCTGAGTCTAAGACCAGCATGAGTCTACAGAGTGAGTTCCAAGACAGCCAGGGTACACAAAGAAACCCTGTCTTGAAAAAACAAACAAACAAACAAATATTTTTAAAAGAGGAAGGAAGGAAGCCTAAAGTCCAAATTGTTGGGGTTTTTCCCTTTCTTTTCTATTGGCACATGGTCTTACTATGTAACCCAGGTCTAACCTCCAACCCACTATGTAGGGAAGCTAGCCTCCTATGCACATCCTCTTGCTTTAGCATCCTGGGGGCTATGGTTACAGGCAGCATCCATCTCTACTGGCACAACTGTTTTTTGTTTTGTTTTGTTTTTTTTTTTTTTTTTGCTTTGTTTGTTGTTTTCTCCCTACGAGGTGAATGGCATCTTCCACTACTATGCTATTCTGACTCACCTTGTGTCCAGAATCAACAGAGCCAATGACCAGTAGCTAAAATAAGTCTTTGCTCCCTGGGGCTGTTCTTTTAGGTAATTAATTTGGTTTCAGACAGACAAATGTGACTAAAATATCCCTTTCTTCCTGTGCAGAACACAAAACTCTTCGAAGATGAGTGACCATTTTGCAATCAAAAGAATAAACATAGAGCTGAAAAGATGGCAAAATGAGCGGTTATAAGGGTTCTCTTGAGTATTTGGAAGGCAAACCTGGCTATTCAGCAAAACAGTAGTAGTAAATTTCCCATTAGAGCCTATGACTTCTCCAACCAAAGGCTCCTGACCAGTTTTACAGAACTAGGCATGAGTTCCCACTGCAAATAAATAAATAACAACTTTCTTCTCCCATCCTCTCCCTACTTTCTCCAGTTCTGGGGGTTTACTACTTTAGGACCTCTTACACGCTAAGCAAATATTCTAGCTGTACCCTTGTTTATTTTATTGTCTTGAGACAAGGTTTCACCGACTGGACCTCAGTCTGTAGCTTAAGCAAGTTTTGAACTTCGTTATCCTTCTGCCTCCTGTGTAGTTGGGATTCCAGGCCTGTACCACTAGACCAGGTTATTTTCTTTTTCTTTGCTCTGTACTTGCTCATAGTGGAAAGAAAGAAATCTAGAGGATCTGGAGACATAGGACAACTTGTATCTTCTGGTTTAGTGGTTTCAGTAGGTCTCCCTCCTTAGAGAAGCACTGACTATCTTGACAGGTTCTTGGGATGTGCTGTGGGGAATAAAAGTTGCCATGCTTAACAAGTTCAGAGAAAAATGTATGCTGTGTTCTAATGTGGTTTTTGCCTTCAAAACTTACACTAAATTTTATTTCCAATATAAGAGTGTTGAAAGGTGGTAGTATCTTTAAGGGATGATTAGGTCATTAAAAGGGAATGACTTAATTCTCAAGCGGCTGGCTTTACTAACTTGAGAGCATATTGTTATAAAGCTGGGCTTCGTTTTCTGTTTTGTTTTGTTGTGCCTCTGCTTGCACTCATATTTTGTACCAGAAGTAGCAGCAGCACAGATCCTTTGTCAGTGTCACACTCTGAGCCAAACCAAACCCCTTTCTTTATAATTTTCCCAGGCTCATATATATGCATATTCCCTTCTTCGTTGGAATTCACAACAACAGGCATTATGATATTTATGATTTTTAATAAATCTGGCAGTAAAAAGACATGTTTACAATTGTTTAACTCATATACTTAAAAGCATAGTAGAACCTATTACTGTCCTGGAAAAAGTTCTTTGGGAAGTTTCATTAGAAAAAAGGATAAAGACAAAAACTTTTTTAAAGAGTCAAACCATAATACCTTAAACTGTCAGAAATCAAAAATAATGACTACCCTCTGGAAAGGAATCTCCCCGGAACCAGAATGGGTGATATCTTGTTGCTATTGGAAGTAGAAGGCTATTGTGTAATAAAACAAGTGCGATTTACAATGAGCACTAAGCTAAATAGTGAGAGTAACACAAATTGAGCAGATGCCATCATCCTGGTGCTCTGCTTAGCTTTTCTCCTGAGTTTGCCAAACACGTTGAATTGTTTTTCTTCTCTTGAGTAGATCCAAGAACATGATTAGGACCCCAATAGTACAGAACTGATGGTGATAATCAGTCAACCCCCAAGAATTACTTCATCTTCTTTCTCTTAGAGAGTCACTATCTTTTAATAATCTCCACTTTAGCTCAAGGATGAATCATTTGTCTTTGTCCCATTTTGTAACCCAAACACATTGTCTCTGGCACCAAACACACCAAGGTCCCTTATAGATATGCCAGCTCTTTAGTTGCACTCGAATGCTTTTTTAAAACTTTCTTTTGGTGACAAACTACACCTCAACTCATGCTGGAAATCAGCTTACAGATTGCACTGCCATTCAGTGGATTCTTCTGAAGACTGTGCAAATAAGTAGGTAACTTAGAAAATCAAGGTGGAAGAGGACTATACAAAGCATGAAGAAAATTTACTTAAGGCCAGTTATGGTGGCGCATGCCTTTAATCCCAGCATTCAAGGAGGCAGAAGTACAAACTCAGCCTGCTCTACATACTGAGTTCCAGGACAGCCAAGGCCACATAGTGAGATCCCATCTCAAAAAATTAAATAAATAGAAATGACTAAATAATAAATTTGGAGATGAAGAAATGGGTTGGTGGTTGAGTGTGTACTGCTCTTTCAGAGGACCTGAGTTCAGTTCCCAGAACGCATGTGAGGCAGCTCAAAACCACCTGAACCCCAGCTCCAGGAGGATCCAATGATGCCTCTTGCCTCTAAGGGCATCTGCGTTCATCGGTACACACACACACATACACACACACACACATACACACAAACACATACACACACACATACAAACACACACACACACACACCAGGGGGCGTACATATACACATAATTAAAATTTTTTTTAAAAAAATTTATTTAAGAATGATCTCTTTAATCGATGTCACTGACTAATGTTCTGGGTGCACAAATCCAAACTGGCAGAGAATAAGGTGCTTTTATTTTTACTTCTGACTTCCTACATTCTCTTGTGCACTTAACACAACTGTTTATTTTCTTACCCTTTTAAATTCAAATCTTTTTTAAAATTAGTTTGAAAACTCCCTTCTCCCTTGATGCCAGAAGCGGGATCTGCTTCCTTCCAGTGCATCACTAGTATTATCCTTCAGTGACCAGCTTTTAGCCTTCTGGCTCCCACAAGGGTTCATTTTTGTCATACTCTTATTTATCACTTCTAGGCAGAGCTAGATCAAAATCTAGAACTTGGGATGCTAATCTGGTTTTGTTAAAGTTGAAAACTATTGAAAAGGGGTCTCACCAACAGGAACTGTAAGTGATGCTCTTCATTCATTATTATTGCATGGATTCTTCATCACAGCCCTGGCAATTAGGCATTCCTACCCTAATTTAGTAATGAGAAAACTGAAGTGCAAAGAGATCAGCTAATGTTGCCTAGTTAGCTAGAAATGATAGGATGAAGGATATAAAATATGGGAAAAGCAGTTCAGCTTTACCACCTCTCCTCTCATTCAGGCTAGCTTTATACACAGGCCAAAGAACCCACACAGCAAAATATGAGAGATTCTGGATAGACTACTTCCACTCCAAACATTTTTTTAAATGCTCAACCCAGCTGTTCCGGAAGTCCCTTTGGCTCTTTAATTCTTTGAGATTCAGGTAAGCATCTTAAAGTGGACAACATCCAGGAAAAGAAACAACAAACTGAATTGCTAGCATGTAATCATACTTTAAATATTTATTAAGCACCATTTATTAAACAAATAGAATGATATGATAACAGCTACTTATATTTGCTTAGCACTTTAGCTTTGCACAGCCTCACTGTAACCTGAAGTATTACACAAAACTGAGATTATGATCTCCAATTCATAGATGATGAAATTATGGCTCAAAGAATTTGAATGACTCATCTAAGGTGACACACTTGAGTCCCATTTCCAGATTCAAGGCTCAAACTTGGGTGTCCTGATCCCCAGTCTTGTGTTCTTTCCTTTATAATACATTAACTCAAAGGGGTTTATAGGTGGGATACACAAGCCAAGAATGCATGAAGAATTAACTGACAATTCAAAATAGTGTCCATGATGTCAAGAAATGTTAAAGGTGTTAACTGACTGCTATGGACAGTAATTACAGAAGACAGCATCAGGAAGATCACTGTTGGTAAGAATCAACAGAGAAAGTCTCTGAGACCTAAGCCTGGCCCATGGGAAAAGGTTTTAAAAAGGACAACTTGGAGGGTGGTATTTCAGTAAAGAGAATAGAGACAATGAAAGTCCAGAGGTAAGAAAGTGCAAATATTGTTCAGAGAGAGAAAAAAGAGACCTATTTACCTAGAGAAATTTAGAAATGTAGCTCAATTGCAAGACCATGGGCTCTGTCCCAAGACACACAGATACACACACACACACACACACACACACACACACACACATCAAACAAACAAACAATCAAACACAAAAACCTAGAGAAGAGACATTTGTATTGAGGGAGAATAGAAGATTCATAAAACCTTCTTGATATCCAAAAGAAATGGAAGCTAAGTTTTTTACCTCACTGGAACCATCCTAAGTCACTGTTCTTTCTTGTTCATAATTATTAACAATATGCATCACTGTAATACTGCAAATGTTTTCTCTTATGAACTATGTTTTCAAAAGAAATGGTTTTTGCTTTAATAAAAATTGAATGTAAAAATGTAAAAAAAAAAACCTTCTTGAATTTCTGCCTAAATTTTCACTTGTAGACAATAAAAAAATCATCAAAGACTTTGAGAGAAGTGTTGGACAGATTGAGCTGACAATGTGCATTTGTGTGAAAGGAGGCAGGAGGTAAGGACTATACAGAAACCTATGACACTCAGTCAGGGAGAAGATGAAAAGAGTCAGTATTAGAAGTGTAGCATTGAGACCATAAAAGAAGGCCAATTACAACTGGCAAAAAGAGCAATGTCAGAACAGAGAGATAGGAAGAGAAAAGAATGGATTTTCCCAGAAGTTTTAGAGCCTAGGTAATTTAAGAAAGATGTCATGAATAGAAATGAGCAAGATGAGTAGGGGAACTGGTTCAGGCAGTTTCATTTTGTATATTATGGGTTAGAAGCAACAGTGGAAGATTTAAGTGAACCTATCCAATAGGCAATGGAGGTTTAGAGGGACAAAGGTCTGGCCTAGCACCAAGTTGGCATGGAGAATGAAAGGAGTCGTGGGAACCCAGTCCAGGGTCTAGTTTCTTCCTGCCATTGTGTAGAAAGTCACAGGCATAACACCTCACTGGGTCTGTTTCTTCAACTGGAAAATGAAGGGGAACCCAAGCCCTGTGTGACCTGTGAGGTATTCTCAAGGACTAGAAGTCAACTAAATCCTAGTCACCTGCTATTTGTTCTCTCCAAGAGGAAATCAATAATCTGATAAGCGAGAAAGGATTAAATAACCCCCACATGTTGAGAGTCAGACAAGAAGATGACAGCAAAGAGAGAAGTAGCAAAGGAAAAGCAGGAGCAAAGAGACTCTAAATCGAGGGAATGAAACAAGGAAATAAAGCATTATAATAAATGGGTTAATATGTCAAATATGACCAATGATAATACACATATTAAATAATTATCACATTTCAATAGAAGTTTACCACTAAATAGCTGAAGAATATGCAAATAATAAACACAAGAGAAAGTGTTCAGTGCCATAAGGAGGCAAAGAAGTGAAATTAACAAATTGAATGTTTACCATCCAGAAAGATTTCCTATAAAGTCTGATGCTGGAACTGCAATGGAACTAGGATAGCCATATATCATTGTGACAGTAAACATTTATGCAGTCATTTTGAAAAATCACAATCCATACAAACGTTCATGCTCTTTGGTCTGGTAATGTTACTCCTGAGAACTTGTACTAGACTAGACACAGAATTACAAAAAAGAAAAAAGCCACAAACAGAAAGATATTCAAAGCACAGAAAAATTGAGCTACCTAAATATTCAATAACAAAGGGATAGTCTAATAAGATATAATCTACCAATGGGAGTAATTTTATATAGCTATTGAAATAATAAATGTGAAAGACTGCATCGACATGGGAAAGGAGAGAGCTTAAAATAAGAGAGGATTATACTTATTTGTTTTGAGATAGGGTCTCACTACATAGCCTAGATTGACTTCAAACTTATGACCCTCTTGCCTCTACTACCAACTCTTGGGATTATAGGCCACCATACCATAATACCCTAAAAACAAACACACTGTGGTTACACTTCTACAGTACAAGAATACAAATCAAGAAAACATGAAGTATGAGAAGTGAAAATAGGGGTTTGAAACAGATGAATCTTTTCTCTCCACATTACCCCCTTCAGTGTTGTCACAGTGAGAGCTTTTAAGTGTTATTTTTATATTTGAAACAACTATAAAAGACATGCAATAGAGTCAAGTGAAGCAGAGAGGTCAAAGATGGATAAAAGTAATATATATACTTAATCTATATTTAATTCTGTGTGTGTGTGTGTGTGTGTGTATCATGAAAGTTCTTGCCAAAGATGTAATTTGTGTTCTGAGAGCAGCAGAGCGGGAGGCAATGCAGTTTGGAGAGTTTGGAGCAATTCCGTGAGTAAGCAGGGTTTAGAGCTCTCTTCCTGGAAATGCAGTGGTAGAATGAGTAGAGACAAACAGAAGGGCAGCAAGATGAGACAGCAAGGTTAAGGTTTGAGTGCGTATGGCTTTTTTAAAAAATGATATAAAAACAGTGTAAAGTATAAAGTCAGTGATGGAAGAAACTGAAAAAGACGAAGAGAAAAAATAAAGGAATAAGGCCCTGGTGGCATACGTCTTTAATTCCATCAACCAGAGAGGAAAAAAGGCAGGTGGATCTCTGAGTTCAAAGCCACCCAGGTCTCTGTAGCTAGTTCTAGGCTAGAGGTACATAGTAACAGTCTGTAAAGTCCAGGAAGTTAGCCTTGACTAAGCAGCTTGGAGTTGTGGGGCCTGACAATGGAGGAGCTTAAAGAGAATAATCTTAGGTAGGAGAGTTGACAGGCAAGGGGGCTGTGGCCTTAAGAGTGGGAACCTGGCAAGAGTAAAAAAGGGTCAATAATTTACTACTAACAGAAGAACTCGTGTGTTCCAAGGAAGAGAATCCTGTAAAGACTGGAAAGGAGGGCAGAGGGGCATGAAGATTAAGCTGCTTTACTCTCTGCAGCCTAGCACCTCCCTCCCCTACTCTCCAGAGACAGAGAGAATACTTAGAAGCCAATCAGAACTTGATATCAGTAGATGAGTAGGCGATCAGAGAGGGCATCAAAGGCTGGGGTGATAGGCTCTAAGGTGATTTCATAGGAAAAGAGGCTGAAAATAGATTTCCCTTCTCATGAAAGCCCGCCCAGAAACTCTTAACTCTAGGGCTCGGGATTAAGTTCCCCCGGCTCCGAACACCCACCAGGTCCTCCAAGCTCATTAGGTGCTGTGGCAAGATTAAACAGGTGCAAAACCAAGTGCCCCACCCTGGCCTTGAAATCCTATAGCCCGATTCAGAACGAGCTGGTGACAGGTTTATCCTATATCTAACTAGAGCTAGAGAGAAGGGAGAGACCAGTCCAAAGCCAGTTCTGGGTGTCTATTCTTGTCACCACCCTATCCTTTGCACAAACCTGCTCTGTCCATCACTTCTAGAACTTGGAGCCATGGACTCAAGAGGTCTTTTTCCCTCTCAGTCAGAGGTGTCCACTCTTCCTTTTATTAAACACATAGGAGCTACCAAGTACGTTCTCTACAGTCACAGTGGTGGGTCTAGTCTCGTTCTTGCTCCCAAGGTTGCTATCAACCTGGACTCTGCTTCCCGAAGCTCTGCGGGGTCGCCCCTCAGGAGCAATACTCTACCTCGCGGCTGCTCAGTTCAACAGCACCAAGCTTCTAGCTGCTTGTGGAGCTCTGCCAGGCAGGTCTGGAGGTCTTGTATCCTATTTCAGCACCTTGGCAGGTAAGACTAGCTTGTCTTTGAGAGGGAGCCAGGAAGTGGGTGTGGATGCTACATATGGCATAGATGACATCTGTGATATGCTAGCACCCCAGCTTCCTGATTCTGGCTTGATCTATTATATACATCAGGCCAGTCTTTAGATTGCTTGACCCTTCACCCCTCTAGCTGAATTCTCTACTCTGGTTGGAAAAAGACATGCTGTGGAAGGACCTGGGGAAGCAGAAAGGGCAAAGAGCACTGAGGAAATCTTGCAGGTTCTAGAAATCGAATCAGGAAAGGACAGAAAAGCAGAAAGAAGTAGAGACCGAGGAGTAACTGCCCCAAAGGTGGACTGAAAAGAGGGCAGCTGATTTCCTCATCAAGTGTCACTAACAGGCTCCCTTCCCTCCGTCCTGCAGTTACCCCCATTCCTTTCATAGCCGGTGTCCAGGGTTATTATCTGTCTCCCCCATAGGTAGGGAAGATGACGTCCTGGTGGGTGTCTGCCCACCTGCTGCTGCTTTCCTCATGCAGGGTCACCAATGCCAGGGAGGAGGCCATAGTCCGAGGCTGGGGCCCCGTACCTCTGCATAGCCGCTGGAGCTGGCGTCGATACTTGTCCCCGGTGAACAGATAGAGCACTGGATCCAGACAGCTATTAGCACTGGCCAGGGGCCGGGTCACTTTGTAGACCACGTTGACCGTGTTCAGCACCTGGCAGTCAGCTTTCAATAGCCTTGCCAGGTAGTAAACTGTGCGGGTGATGTGGAACGGTACAAAGCAGACAGCAAAGACAGTCAGCACGACAGCAATGGTGCGGAGCGTACGGAGCCGAGACGATGACTGTCCAGCTCCCGGCAAAGGGCGATACAGTCGTCGGGCCATGAGTCCATAACAGATCAGGGTGACCAAGAAGGGCAAGCCAAACAGCAGCACCATGATTGCCGAACTGAAGTGTACATAGTGGTCAAACTCCTCAGGCCGAGTGGTGTCATGGCACAGGATAGTGGTCCCACTGGGGCTGGTTGTCACAAAGAATAGGTTGGGCACGAGGCAGCCAGCTACCACCAACCACACAGCTAGGCAGAGAAGGCTTGCAAATCGCGGGCGGCCCCAGCGGAGTGCCCGCAGTGGGTGACAGATGCCCAGGTAGCGGTGCACACTGATGCAGGTGAGGAAAAGGACACTGCAGTAGAGGTTCCAATAGAAGAGAAAGCGGACAAACTTGCAGAAGGCAGTGCCGAAGGGCCAGTGGTTTCTGGCAGCATAGTAGTACACGAGGGTGGGCAGTGACAGCACATACAAGGTGTCTGACAATGCCAAATGAAACATGTAAGTGGCTGTTGCATCCCAGGGTCGAAGGCGGAAGAGGAACAGCCAGAGGGTTGGGGCATTGAGGGCTAAGCCCAGCACAAAGACAACCGCATAGCTCACAGGCAACAGGATGAACTTGAACTCCTCGTTAAAGGTACAGCGTCCATCTCCAGAACTTTGGCTGGGGCCTAAAGATGTAAATAGCAAGGATTCTGAACTGGTCATGGCCCCCTAGAGGTAGAGAGGACAGAAGTGAATGTCTGATTTCCCTAGTTTCCCAGTCCTGACCAACCTGTAATAACAGAGGAAAAGCACCAAGGAGAACGAGGAGGATCAAATCCAAGTGCAATCCAGGCCCACCCAACCCTTACCCAGCTCTTCCCCAGCTCCCTGAGCCCAGTCCCTACCCTGCTCCCTTAGCCCAGCCCCTACCCAGTTCCCTTAGCCCAGTCTCTATCCAGTTCCCTTAGCCCAGCCCCTACCCTGCTGCCTTAGCCCAGCCTCTACCCAGTTCCCTTAGCCCAGCCTCTATCCAGTTCCCTTAGCCCAGCCCCTACGCTGCTGCCTTAGTCCAGCCTCTACCCAGTTCCCTTAGCCCAGCCTCTACCCAGTTCCCTTAGCCCAGCCTCTACCCAGTTCCCTTAGCCCAGCCTCTACCC
>PVIU01013567.1:0-55342 GCA_004026605.1 Ondatra zibethicus | reverse complement strand
CAGGCCAGTAATTTAGCGGGTCTCGAGGAGGATTAACCTGGAAATCATGGGGGCGAGAGGGGAGAGGAACCAGGCGCATAAAGAAGGACAAAGTCAGTCTGAGTCGCGTCAAGGTTCGCTTTATTGCTGGTTAGGGTTCTTTATAAAGGGCATTTCACTCAGGGCGGGGAAGGAGCAGGGCGAGCAGTGGAAATTTACTAAGAGGAACCAAGGGGGAGGTGGGGCAGGAACCTATCGGTCCCTGGTGTCTGCAGCAGGCCCAAGTTCCTCATTTTCCAGGAAGTTAATCTAAAGGTACATCTTTAGGGCAGGGTGCATCTTGTGCCTTGTTTACTTAGCCAGAAGACAGAGCATAGGCCTCGAGGCTTGTGAGTCCAAATTGTCCTTTTTTGGCCCTTGAGTTTGGCCCCTGACAGCAGAGGCAGCCAGATTGCTGTGAGTTCAAGGCCAGCCTGGCGTACAGAGAAAGTTCTATAACAGCAGGAGCTACACAGTGAAATCCTATCTCATAAAACAGAAACAAAAAAAAATTCACCCCATAGTTGGTTGAATCATAGATATGGAACCCATGGATGTGAAGGACCATGTTAAAAATGATAAAGAAACAGAGTGGGGAGGGTACAACAATGAAGATGTTAGATTCCTTCAATTAAATATATGGGTCTCAAATTGCTGTTTCTACCTTAACTTTGACGATTAGAAAAATGTCATATGTTCTTGGTTCTAAAGTACATATTTCTCATTCTAATGGATTCTGAATGGGTGAGAGAGAAATCATTCTGGATACTAGGGCAATGGGGCTGAGTGTCAGTGTGACCTAGGACATACAGCAAAAATAGCAGCCACAGATAGTTTCAGGAAGTGGGGAAATGACAAATGTTAGTTCTTGGTTCCCCTGATGCCTCTTTCTAGACTCGTGCCCTGTAGCTTGGGACAAGAACAGGAAGAAATGTAGACCGGTCCGCCCACTCCCTCCATGCCTGAGTCGCTTGCAGCTCCTGACTCATCCCTCCAGTGAGGCAAGTCATAGTGACAAGTTGGAAGAGAAAAGACATGCCCAGTGCAGAGAACAATAGAGGTCAGTACTTTTCTGAAAAGAAAAGGGACAGGAATGAATCAGGGTGGCTCCACTTCCTATTTCTACTTCTCCAGCATCTTGCTGACAGGTCTCCTCTGTCCCCAGAGCAACCAGGGCGGTAGGGATGGAGATAAAGACAAATTAATTCAGCAGCTTCAACAGACTTAGACCTCAGCTCAGCTGAAACCAGAGCTGTGTTTCAAGTTCCTTGCACAGAGAGATCATTCCTCCTGTAACCCATTCAGGCAAAAGGACCAAGACAGAGTGCTCCTCCAGATTTGGATGGAAGATGCTTCTTCCACATGGTGTTGGCTGCTGAGGTTCTCCTTCCACACGTTTGTGGGGAGTGTCTGAAAGCAGATTCCTCCCTTGGTCCTGTCCCCTCCCTATATAAAACCAAGGGGAAAATTACCTTTACGGACTAACTTGGGGGATGCCTAAAAGTTATTGATGCTTATTTGGTTGTGGAGGGAGTGTTACATATGCACATGTGTGAAATATGATCTCGCAGTGTATCTCAGACTGGCCTTACTAACGCATCTTCCTGAGTAGCAAGTAGCCGGGACTACAGGGAGTGCCTACACTTTTGCCTCAGGGCCATTTTAACATCAATTGTTTCCACGATGATGTAGTGAACGCCAAATTGTATCTGACACATACCAAATGTGTCTCTTTAAGAAAGTTCCATTTATCACGTGGACGTCTCCCTGCACAGGTGCTCTGAACCTCTCCATTAGGAACCATGGCCTTCTCTGAGTACCATCAGCCAGGGGAGGAGTACTGGGGATCAGAAAGCTGTTTCATTTGTCTGATACATTCATGTGCTTCATGTGTGGGGAAAATTGAGAAATTCTTAACCTTTTTCAGCAGAGAAATGTTAATAGGAGAGCAAGAGGCCTAGGACTTTCAGGTTTGCTGTGGGGGCTGAGAGGTGGGCGTTGTTGGTAAAAAGAAGGAATGCTTAGGTAGAAGCAAAAAGGAAACAGATGGGTTTCCCTGACAGCTGAGGTTTAATGAGGAACCCTCATGCCCTCCTCAAGCCCTGCCCCACCACAACCTAATATGCAGTTTGCATCTTTTTATTTGTAAACAAAGGGAGGTTCATACTTCATTTGAGTGTGGCTTTATCCACACTCTACCAATTTCAAAGAAATGGAAGAGTACTTTAGCACCTACAAAGCATTATTCATATCTGGGGAAAGTATGTTTTTGTCTTCCCATTTTATTATTGTTTGATTTTTGAAACAGGGTCTCTGTAGCCTAGATCTCATTATATACCCCAGGCTGGCCAGGAATTTGTGATCCTCCTGCCTTAGTCTCCCTAGGTAGAGGATTATAGGAGTGAGAAACTATATTAAGCTTGTCATAACTTTTCTTTGTGTAGATGACATTTTTATAAGGAGATCTGTGTGTACCCTGTATTCCCCACTCTCTTTGGGGGCTGGGGTTCAAGACAAGGTTTCTCTGTGAAGTTGACCTCGAACTCCAGAGATTCGCTTGGCTCTGTCTCCTGAGTGCTAGAATTAAAGGAGTGTACCACCATCACCCGACATTTTTTCCTGCTTTTATATTTTAATAGAATTTTAAAATATCTTCCTGTGTTGTTACAAAGTGTTCGTAATATTTTTAATGGTTTCATAGCATTCTAGAGCTACTTTAATTCCTTAGTCCAAATTTTTCCACATGATGCTTGAAAATCACGTTTCCTCTTTTACAAATACGAGTATTTTTAAATACCTTTCAAGTATCGATCACCAATTAATATCTATTATCTATCTACCTATATTTATCAAGAGAAGACGAGAATTGAAAGTAGGTGGAGAAGGTGTTAAGAGATGGGAAAGGGGACAGACGGTTACTCCGCATAGCAAACGCAGATCCTGGTCCTGGTGCTTAGGCAGGCAGAATTGTCACCGCCACTGCAGGGCGAGTGGGGGAGGAAGCCCCTCCCTGGGACTGCAGACTGCTTGGCCACGCCCTCGCCGCTGCGGAGTTTGGTCTTGGCCTAAAGCGGTCTCTGTCGCCCCCTGCCGTTCACACCGCAACCCCCTCTCTCCGCCCCCACCTCCATTTTGGGTTTCCAGGGCTTTCTCCTGTCCGTTCCCCACCCTGCCCCTTCAAGCCCTCCCGCGTGTTACTTTCAAAGTCCTCTCCCGTGGACATTATTGCGGAACTAGGTGGTGTCACTAGGCCCAGAGGGAATGGACAGACCAAGAGAAAAGCCCAGAATGGCTGGCCAGCTGAGCCAAGGCTCCAGGCCCGTCTGGGTACTTCAGCAGTGGGAGTTAATCTGGAGCTGTGGCCCGGAAACCTCCGGACAGAAACCTCTGGACTGAAGCAGCTTTCTCTACATACTGGTTCTAAAAGGAGGTGCCAAGAAGAACCGAACATTTTGGGGTTTCATGATTGTGGCACTTGCAGGGTCATGGACTCCATTTCCCTATATGCAGGCAGAGGAATTGGGACTTGAGGGAAGGTCAAAACTCTCAAGTCTCTGAGCACTGCAACTTGCCACTACTTGGTTCAGGTTCCATAAATGCCTAAATGGCATCTCAAGATGACAAGACTCAGAAGCCAGCAGCGGGGGTTGTTGGTGCTAGGAAGCAGTCTCCTTCCCAAGTCCTTTTCACCAGTTAATACCCCTCCCTATTCCTTTTGCATCTCCTTTCTCCTTTTTCACAAATCCAAGCCGGTCTAATCCCAGGGTCTACTCCACAGGCACACACTGCCACCAGTGCTGCACAAGTCCGGTAAGAAATCATCCCAAGTGGGAACCAGTTAGCAACCATCTCACCTAGAGTCATCCTTCCCCATGCCTCTATTTGCTTGCACCAGACTATCTCTGTTGCCACCACAGGAATGGTTTTCAGGCAGAAGACATGACCCTCAGCAGACAAATGTGTAGACTGATGCCAGAAAGCAGCAGGCTGCTGCTCTGGAGACCCTGCAGACCTACGAAGTAGGGCCAGGTCACCTGTGGGGCTGCCTGGAGAGAAGGGAACCTACTCACACTGAGGCTATGGGTTCCAGCCAAGACACTTGATTCAGTGCTACTGGGGAAATTGGGGTCCCATTTGGATTCTTAGTCTCCTTAATAAAACAATTTTAAAACAGACGGAGAAGGAAGCTCAATGGCCATTTTTTTAGAATTAGTTGTGAGCTGCCATGTGTTTAAAGAAACACAACAAGGCAGGTAGCTTGCCAGCTACCAAGTGAAGGAAGAGTCAGGATTCAAGAAAGTTGGCATGCTCATTAATGAAAGTTAGCATGGCAGATAAAAGGAATTTCAGAGAGCAAGCAAGAAAATCCAGTGTCAGGGAAAGATGCTTAGGCTTTTGGCCAGTATTCAAAAAAGAACTACAGAGGAGGGGAAGTTATGCTTTCTAAGCAAGGCATGGTCTCCTGGCCAGGTGATTGACAGGCTCAGTTGGATTAACTCTTAAGGGAGGAGACAATAATAGCATATAATATTATAATATTCTTATCTTTGGGTCTCAGAATCAGAGGTAGAACTCAGATTCCATTCATCTGACCAGGAGAAAATAATTTTCCCTGAATGAGCCTCAGTGAAACCCTGACACTCCCATCTTTTCATATGGTATTTTAAACCCTAAAGGGAAATTATGAAGCTTCACTTTCTGCTGTTACCAGGGAAACAGGAAGTGTGACCAAAGCAGATCATAAGGGAGCGATTCACCTTCAGTAGCCTCCGAATCTAATTCTTTTGTTTTTTAAAAACATTTCATAACTTGTTTTTTGTTGTTGTTGTTGTTTTGTTTTTGGCTTTTCCAGACAGGGTTTTCTCTTTTTTTATGGTTTTATTTAACTTTATTTTATGTGTATTGGTGTGAAGGTGTCAGATCCCTTGCAACTGGATCTTCAGACAGTTGTGAGCTGCCATGTGGGTGCTGGGAATTGAACCCGGGTCTTCTGGAAGAGGAGTCAGTGCTCTTAACCAACGAGCCTCCCGAATCTAATTCTTATAACACCCACCCACACCAAGAATTGAGGCCCCTTGGCAGTTTTTAGCTCCCCCCCTGCCATCAAGAATGACACAGTGAGGATCCGGACCAAGAAGTTCATGACTATCTAGTTCAGAGTCAACAAATGATCACTGATGTCCACAATCCTGGGGAGGCAACAGTACCAAAGATAGAATTTTAGAAAAAGCTAGCTAAAGTGTACAAAACCATGCCAGATGTCATCTTTGCATTTGGATTCAGAAATAATTTTGGTGCTGACAAGATGACTGGCTTTGGCAAGATTGGCGATCCTTTGGATTAGGCAAAAAAAAAAAATGAGCTTAAACACAGACTTGCATGACATGACTTTTATGAGAGGAAAAAGGCCTCAGGAAAATAGTGAAAGTAACATGGGAACAGAATGAGGAAGACCAGGAGGACTGCAAAGGCCAATGTTGGTGTTGGTAGAAAACAAAAGACATATTCTGGGGTGACTTCATCAGCTGTGATGGTGCAAATTTCTTTTTTTTTTATTTATTTATTATGTATACAGTGTTCTGTCTGTATGCTTGCTGGCCAGAAGAAGGCACCAGGTCTCATTACAGATGGCTGTGAGCTACCATGTGGTTGCTGGGAATTGAACTCAGGACCTCTGGAAGAGCAGTCAGTGCTCTTAACCTCTGAGCCATCTCTCCAGCCCATGATGGTGCAAATTTCTAAGCAGACAAATAAACTAAAAATTTCAAGTGAAAAGTTTTAAAAAGTTGAGGCTCTAAAATAACTTAAGAGATGAACTGAAAGTGGGACATAGAAAGGTTTAGGGTCTCAACTCTTGTTAGCTGTCAGGCCTTCAAAGTGGAATCAAAGGGACCCATACAGATAGAGTAAGGATGCAGCAGATGGACAAACAAGAGGAGATAGCATTAAGACAGCAGTTACAAAGTCCCAAGATTGGGCTGGAGAGATGGCTCAGTGGTTAAGAGCATTGCCTGCTCTTCCAAAGGTCCTGAGTTCAATTCCTGGCAACCACATGATGGCTCACAACCATCTGTAATGAGGTCTGGTGCCCTCTTCTGGCCTGCAGACATACACACAAACAGAATATTGTATACATAATAAATAATTTTTTTTTAAAAAAGAGTGAGAACAGAAAGAAGGAAGGGTTTCTTGTTTAAAAAAAAAAAAACAAAGTCCCAAGATTAATAGTGTCACTTCTAACATTATAATGTATGTAAGCTGTCTCTGAAAATCCAGAGATCAAATTCCAAAGCTGTTCACCAAAAAGGATGGGTGTCTGAGCTGGAGATTTGGTCACATCATCAAGTACAGCTTCCAGGCAGCTATGCAAAAGAGGACATATAAGGAGAAATCAGACCAGAAGCCAGAGCCCCCCAAATACATTTGGAATGTCTGGCCTCTGCCCATTACAGAACCAAGGCCATGGCTTCTGGCCAAGGACAAAGACAAGAATGTTTGCCAAGACAGCCTAAAACTGCCCAACCAGTTTTTATCTCCTGTACTCATCAACAGCAGCCTTCAAATTCAAAGCCCAAAGTTCTCAGCAAAGTTCTCTTCTTCTCAAGGTCAGATTTGTATTTCATTCAACTGTATTTCAGGCAAGCAGGTACTGATTCATCACAATACAGTCAACTTTAAAACAACATTTAAAAAATCTTCTTTTGAAACAAGTTGAACAAAGCAGGGTTGGCAAGAAGGGCAATAAGTAATGGGCTTTGTTGCCAAGCCTTGCAATCTGAGTTCAAACCTCAGGACTCAAATGATGGAAGAAGTAAACTGACTCTCCAAAATTATCTTCTGATCCCCACATACCTACCCCAACACATGTAATAATTAATTGAATGTAATTTTAAAAATACTTTGTATTGATTTTTTTGTGGATTGCACATCATGCACCCAGATCCCACTCATCTCCCCGTTCCCTTGCTTCCGCCCTCTGCCTTTGTAACCTGTCCCCCAAAACAAAATTTAAAAGTAAAGTCAAAAACAAAACAAACAAACAAACCAACAGTAACAACAAATTTTGGCATGGAAGCTGTAGTGTGGTCCAGTGAGTCACACAGTGTACGTTTTAAGTACACTTCTGCTCACTGGGCCCTCACTGGGACTACTCTTGGATATCCTAATGTTGCCCTGTTTCATGAAGATCCTGCACCTTTTGGACTGCAGGTCTGGCCCCTCCACAGGCTCTACCAGTTCATAGATGAGGTAGGAGTTAGTGTGGGTGCTACAAACTCAACATTATACAGCAATTGCTCAGTCATCTTTTCACAAGCAACTTATCAGAACCAAGGGATCTGGTAAAGGCTGAACTAAAAAGCAAGGCTTTTTGGTGTTACTGCTTTGTGAATAAGTGTCTTTGCTGTAGATTTTTCACTGTAGCTGAACTCCCTTTCTGTTACATATTTGGAAATTAATTCCCAGTTCAGAACAGTTTCCCTCTGCCAGGCCTCATTCCTCTTTCCTAGGTAAGCGCAGAGATCTGCCTTCCTGCAATTATCTTTATCAGCAGGCATTTGGTCAGGGCTTAGAGTCCAGGCATAGAGTATTTCACTTAAGATATTCACAAATCTCCAAGGACATAGAATTACTACCTGCCTAAGTTGCTGCTCTGGTTTTATGCCACTCAAAAGATTCTTAAGTCCTTGTGCTCACTTTCACCTCAGTTTACTGCTGATTTTAGTTCAGGACTCTCAAGGACAGCAGAAGAGATAATTAACTGCAACCCACAACACCCGTGATCAGAACGGCCGATAACAGAACAGCCTGGAACTAATCATTTAGAGGCCTGGGTCTCTTCTTCACTTAGAGCCTAGGGCTGCAGAAACTGCGGTGTCTGGTGTCTGTGCTATCTGATCAAGAGCCTTCAGCTTCTCCCTGACTGCTTACCTAGGTTGCCTGGTTACCTGATTCTATGCATACTGGGAGAAAAAAAGTGACTCGCTGATTTAAACAATCTGAGCCCTATTCATAATGTTACTGAAAATAAACCCTTTAACCTTTTATCTACCACCTAAAAATGTAGCATAGCACACTAACCTTCCCCTCTAAAATTCCCTGATGATTTAATTCCTTTCTTAAGTAACTTAAGTAACTTTCTCCATTAAGGAGTTCACCGGATGTGTACTAGCCACTCCCATGGATCTGTGTGTGTGTGTGTGTGTGTGTGTGTGTGTGTGTGTGTGCGTGCGTGCGCGCGTGCGCGCGCGCATGTGAAAACCCTTATCTGATTGTCTGATTGTCTATGGAGCAAAAGAATTCTGGCCTGAAACCTGCTAGGGCTCGGGAATTGCTTATTTTAAGGGTATATATGACTGGGAACGTTTGTAATGGGCAGAATGATGTAGAACTGAGAACAATGTATAACAAGGGAGAATAAGAAGGAACCATGAGAAATGATGGATTGAAGAGAAAAGAATAAAGAAACATGGATAGACAGAACCTGTTGTGAGTAGGTTTCTTACCCCTCAGATCTTTACCCTCAGATTTTTAGTCCACCTTTAGCTATTCATGGCACCCTTATTTGAACCCTGTTAGGTGGGTTACCTCATAGTCCTGGTTCTGGACCTGGGTGGTGACAATGAGGGAAAGCTGGCAGCAGTCCAGGCCCAGACATTACCACGGCCCTGGGTGGCAAGCAGGGCATCTACGATCTCAACTTGTTACTTACCTCCCTTGTCTTTTCAGATCAGCCTCTCTCCCCAGCACATGAATCATGCTGCCTCCTTCTCTCTCTCTCCCATTTTGCCACCCAGTACTCACTCACTATAATGGTACCTGACTGCCCAGTGGGGCTGGCTCATGGGTGAAATTTCATAGATCTGGGGCAGAGCTGTGCTTGTCCTCTGGAGTCCACCAGGCCTAGCTTGAATGTAATTTTTGAAAACATTTAAAATAACAAAATAGTGATTGTAGAGGAGCCCAGAGCCCTCAAGGGTAGAGAAAATCAATGAAGCATGTCAGAACTTAACCCTTCACCTGACAACTGGTCTTTTAGTAGTAAAGCTTTTTCTGTTCTGGCCAAGAACAGAAATGATTAATCCTTTATTACACACCTTTGAGACACTTGGAGTTAGCACCTATGCCTAAAGACACCCAAACTTGTAAGAGATCTACCCAATTGTAGGTGTCAGAGACATCCTGTCTGCAGCAGGAGAGGGTTTGAAACCTACTTGGCCACACTTTAGTTATGTGCCAACCACCAAATTGACACAGCAGGCACAATGAGATGCAGGAGGGTGAGGAAATACAGACTTCCAAACCAAACCAAAGGCCTAAAAGAAATGAAGAGAGGAAGAAAGGAAATGTGAGCCAGCAGTCTTGATGAGAAAATACTGCATTTGTAAGGATGAGGGAGGGAGGGAGGGAGGGAGGGAGGGAGGGAAGGAGGGAGGAAAGAAGGAAAAAAGAATTTGGCTTGTCTGAAAATGAACAACATACTCATCACACCACCAGGCTGTGTATGTGCTAAGGAATCTAGAAACGAATCCACACTACTAGATTTGGATGGGTTTCCCCCACATGTTTCCACCATGGCTTCCAAACCAGTGATGACATTTGTCCTGCAGCACAGATGAGACTGGAAATTACTCTCTGCAGTGATAGTGGAATGGGATGTTCTGGGCCTGGTTGTCCCAGGCCTGGGTGTACAGGATCTGAGTGTTCCAGGAATGGTCATTGCAGATCTGACTGATGCAAGTTAAGCTGTTTTGAAACTGGGTACTCTACATGGGAAGGTTTTCAGATGTGTTTGCCAACTTCTCAGGGGATAGTAATGCCAGACCTGGGGATTCTGGAGTTGCTGAGCTCCCAAGTCACCTGGGCACTCGCTTTCTTGCCATTTTTTCCCCATTTCCTTCTATAGTCTTGGGACCACGTCTTAACCTGTGTGTAGCAGAGGTTCAGTATCTTGGCAAGCTCTTGCATCTGTTGGTGTCTGAGGTTCTTGTATCTCTGAACTCTACCATTGAGTGCATACGACTGCGTCTGAGAGAGCACACTCTGCATCTTCTGCTTCTTGGCCTGGACGTTAGCAACCTGCCATCTTCACTGTGCTCACTAGATGCAGGACTGGGGCATTTGATTTGGGGACTGGTGAGAGAATCCAGGCTCTCTGGAAAAACCATTTCTGTGGAGAAAGGAGAGGAGGATGCTCCTGTCTTGGCCTCTTGGCAGATGGCATTTGTAATGATGAGTAATATTTTCAGGACTGTCACTCACAGACATTGGTGAGCAGTCCCTAGGATTAGCTAATTCCAAATCAAGCAGACAAGCTGGAGTCACACACAAGTTTTTCTAAAGGAAGAGGAGTAGAAAAGGGCAAAAACTGCAAAAAAAAAAATCTTTAAATTAAAGCTAATACCTTAAATTTTAAATGTGGAGGTAGAAGACTGTAACGTGAGGGCCTGCTAGTTGGGGTTTCTGTCCTGCCCAGTTCCCACAGTCTTTAGGCCCCAAAGAAAATCACACAGAAAGTCTACATTAATCATAAACTGATTGGCCCATTAGCTCAGGCTTCTTATTAACTCTTATAACTTACATTAATCCATTATTCTTTTTTTATTATATTTTTTTATTTTATGTGCATTGGCATTTTGCCTGCTTGTGTGTATGAGAGAGAGTGTCATACCCCCTGCATTTGGGGTTATGGACCTCCATGATCTGTCATGTGGGTGCTGGGAACTGAACCCAGATCCTCTGGAAGAGCAGCCAGTGCTCTTAGCCACTGAGCTATCACTCCAGCCCCTAACCCATTATTCTTATCTATGTTAGCCACATGGCTCAGTACCTTTTTCAGCGGGGCAGGTCACATCCTGCTTCTTTGGTGTCTGGACAGGAATGCAGGAAGAGCTTCCTTCTCCCCAGAATATTCCTGTTCTCATTGACCCACCTATACTTTCTGTCTGGTTGTCCTGTCTATACTTCCTGCCTGGCTACTGGCCAATCAGAGTTTATTTAAAACATAATTGACAGAATACAGAATTGTCCTACACCAGAAGACCTTAGAGAAAAATAAATGTTTCCATGGGTATAAATATCAAGAAGCCAGATTGGTCTTTTCCTCCTTGGTTACTTGATGAGCATCCCCATCATGAATGACACAGTTAACAACTATCTGGACCAAGAAGTTCATGAGCAGTCATCTACTTCAGAGGGAAAAGATGGTCACTGATGTCCTTCACCCTGGGAAGGCAACAGTACAAAAGACAGAAATTTGGGAAAAATTGGGAAAATGTGCACAACCACACCAGATAGTTTGTGGGATATTTGTACGCTATGAGAAGATGTGTTACTGTGGTTAGCTTAATAATAATGAGGTGAATGGCAACTAGCTAGGCAGGAGAGATAGGTGGGATTTCCAGGGGGAGAGAGGAAGAGGAAGAATCTAGGCGTGTGTATTACACCAAGGAGATGCCAGGAGGCTGTGAAGAAGTCAGACATACAGAACAGGTAACAGGTAACCGAGCCACATGGCAGAATTTAGATTAATATAGACAGGCTAATTTAAGTAATAAGAGCTAGTGGGACAAGCCTAAGCTAATAGCCAAGCTTTCATAGTTAATAAGTCTCTGTGTTATTATTTGTGAGCCAGCAGTCTTGATGAGAAAGTACTGCTACACCAAATGTCAGCTTTGTAGTTGGGAATCAGAACCCATTTTGTTGGTGGCAAGACAACTGACTTCAGGAGCATTTATGATTTCTTGGATTATGCACAGACAATTAATTAAGCCCAAATATGAACTGCACGAGAATAAAAAAGACAGCAAAAAGAATAAGAAAATAGCAAAAGGAAACACAAGAACAGAACGATGGAGGTCAGGGGACTAGCAAAAGTCAACCAGAGTGCTGGCAAAAAGTGAGCTGGGGATTGGATAACAGTAAAAGAAGGAAAGATTCTACAATGACCTCATCTGCCATGATGGTACCAATTTCTAAGGAAAGGATCAATAAACTGCAAAAACTTGTATTAAAAAGAATCGAGGATGAACTATATTCCTTCGTTAGGAGGAAGCTATTGGCTCAGTCAGACTAACCAGACTTCTCTCCCATTGTCACCTGTCATGTTTGTGTGCTCCAGTTTCTCTGCACCCAGTATTGTCACTGTTCTTCCAGCAGGGGTTTTAGCTTATTGTGACTGAGTTTATATTTCCTTAATATCAAATGACATCAACCATCTTTTTCATGTGCTTCTTTGCCATTTGAAGGTCCTGTTTGGCAAATGTCCTTTCATATCTTCTATGCTTCCTTTTGTCCACTATTTTCTGCAACTGTCTCTTTACTGTTAATTTTGTTTGTTTGGCTTACTTTTATCAAATAGTTGCTATGTAGCCCAGGTTAGTTTGGAATTTACAGCTCCCCTGTCTCAATTACAAATGTGCAACACAGCACTCAACTACTGCCATGTTTTGAGAACTCTTACTCTTCTAGACAGCTCTTTCTAATGTGTGGTTACAAATCTCCACCCTATCTATAGCACTTCCTTTCATTCTCGTAGCAGCCTTTCATAAAGTAAGGGTTTCTAATTATCAAATTTATAAGCTGTGTTTTGGGCATCCAGTCTAAATTCTCTATCCAGCTGTGCTCACAAGTCTTTCATAATTGTAACAAAATAACTTTTGGCTCCTGTTTCTGGAGTTTCCATCCACAGTCACTTGTCTGTCTTACTTTGGTCCTATGACAACGCAATGCATCATGGCAGGAGGGCTTGGTGGAGGAAGACCACTCACCAAACGGTTGCTGAGAAACAGAGAGAGAGGAAGCAGATAGTGAGGAAGGGACTGGAGTCTCAATAGCCCCTTCAGGGCTACACTCTTTGGTGGCTTAGCTTCTTCCCAGTAGGCCTCACCTTTTAAATGTTGCACCATTTCTCAATAGCAACACAGGCTGTCATCAGTTCATACCCTGACTTTTGGAAGATACTTATCTTACCACAGGAATGTTCCGAATTTCCAAGGTAGCTTCCTAAGTTCTTCTATTTCCTGAAAATTTATTGTTTTATGCTTTACAATAAAGTCCACAGTACCTTTCAGTCAATTTTGTGTAAAATGCTCATAGGGTCCATGTTTTCTATTTTGCTTTGTTTTCTCTGCTGATGGAATGTCCCCCATAATTCTGTGAAAAAAAATTCTTCCATTGAATGGCTTTTGCACTTTTGTCAAAAATCAGTTAGTCATGTTTGTATGGGGCAATTTCTGAGTTCTCTAGTCTTTTCCATTCATCTGTGTCCCTTTTTTCTCTGGTACACACTGTTTTGAAGCCTTGGGGACAGTAATTCTTTCTGTTTTTAGAGATTGTTTTAGTTATTCTAGAAATTAAAACTTTTTGTATAATTTATATTTTGGGGTAGGGAGGGTTTGCTTTTCTGGACTATGTACTCACTATTTAGTCCAAGCTGACCTTGAGCTCCCGGTAAACTTCTTGCCTCTCAGCCTTATGAGTTCTGAGATTACAGACATTCAAAGTCTTGTCAAGCTCTGTATATATTTTAGGATGATGTTATATATATAAAAGTTGTCACTGATATTTTGCTAAGAGTTTCAATATGTAGAAGAATGGGACTGGAGATATCAGGTTAGTAGTTAAGAACACTTGCTACACTTTCAGAGGACTTGGGTCCAGTTCCCAGCACCCACGTGGAAGTTTACAACTGTCAGAACATGATGCATGGTAAACAACTCCTTGGAGTCTCTAGTAAAAACTGCAGAGGGCCTTTTACCTCAAGTACATCTTGTTCCCTGGATTGTTCTTGGACATGATTTCATGCCTCCAGAGACAAACATTTACATTCAATTTAAAAGACATTATTTTTACTGGATTTTGGAGCACAGCTATAGAAGCCAATCTAGTGAAAGAATATGCTGAGCGCTCTCCTCAGTGTGTTCCGAATCAGGATATGGCCTTCTTCCTTGCTTTTGTGTTTTCCCAGGTATAACCTATAGTATGTGCCAGACAATTGTGTTTAAATTGGTCTGTCCTGAGAAAGTTCTGGAAAAGGACAGCTCTGTTAATATTAACTATGCGCTTACTGGCTTTTTCTTTTAGGTCACCAACCAGCTCCCAAATCATGACACAGATACTTAATATTAGTTCTGAATGCTCAGTCTAGCTTAGGTCTTTTCTACATAACTCTCTTAACTTAAATTAACCTTTTTCTCTTTATCTGCCCTTTGCCTCAGTGCTTATTACCTTTCCCAGCTTATGTTACCAATATAAGATAAAGACAATGCCATTTTCTTCTGCCTTACCAGTTTGGAACTTTGAATGCTAAAATAGCATGCATTAAGATATCATATTGTTGTGCCTTTTCTTTATTCAAGTAATGTCCTGAGACAGGTCTATTTTTGGTAATGATTAGATCAATTTCTTGTTCTCTAGTCTTTTGGGGGTTACCTTCCTACTTATAGAACAGAATCATTCTAAGAGTTTTGAAGATTTTCTTCCATTAAAAGTTGTCATTAAGGTTGAAGACACATTGCTTAGTGGTCGAATGATTTGTCTAGAATTTCTGAGAGCCAAGGTTTCATTCCTCAGCATTTAGACATGAAAACACTTTCCTACTATTTTCTTTCTGTGTTCTTTCCCTGAGAAATTCAAATAGCTTCCAAATGTTTCTAGGCTACTCTAGCAGTCGCTTGGAAAAAAAAAAAAGGAGAATGTGTGTTATGTATGTTATTTGTCCTCACACCAAAATAAAATTCTACAAGGATAAAAGCTTTAAATGCAAAACAAAACACAAAATGTGAAGGAAAATGCAACTTGGATGTATGGAATTAAATCGAAAACAAGGGCAGAGCTGTTTATGGTGGTGTAAATCTGTTCAACTTACTTACGAAGTATTTCTCAATGTATGTTCACCAAGCATTTATATATCTGTATCTTTTCAATATGTTTTTTCTAAGAATTTCTTTATCTCTGTATCTTTTAAGTGTATTTTAAAATGAGAATGTGAATCTTAAAGGGATAAAAGCAGGAGGCCATAGAGGGATGCTGCTTACTGGCTTGCTACCCATGGCTTGTTCTGCCTGCTCTCTGGTATAACCCAGGACCACCAGCCTAGGGATGGCACCACCCACAGTGGGCTGGGCCCTCCCCATTGATCACTAATTAATAAAATGCTTTACAGCTGATCTCATGGAGGCACTTCTTCAATGGAGGCTCCTTACTCTGGTGACTCTAGCTTGAGTCAAGTTGGCACACAAAACCACCCTGTACATTTACTGTGCTTCTAAAGTTTTTATTGTTCGTCTGTTAAGATGGTTCTTTTGCTTTTCAGTGGTGCAGACCAAGCTCAGAGCCATACATATGAAGCAATTGTTCTGATGATGGGTTGTAGATTCAGGCTCTAAAATAATTGTTTTAAAGATTTATTTTTTTATTATGTATACAACATTCTGCCTCCATGTATGCTCACGCACCAGAAGAGGGCGCCGGATCTCATTACAGATGGTTGTGAGCCACCATATGGTTGCTGGGAATTGAACGCAGAACCTCTGGAAGAGCAGCCAGTGCTCTTAACCTCTGAGCCATCTCTCCAGTCTTCTAAGATAATTTTTAAATGAAAATGAGATCAGTAAGTACTTATTGTTCTGCATGTTATTTTTATTCACTTGGAAATAACACAACAGCATCTTTCCAAGTTAATGCATTTCTTTTAATGAATGTGTTTAATGAGCGTATGGAAGTCAACACATAACATATGTAAGGAGTGAAGAATCAGCCTTACACTGACACTAATAATATCTAAATATCTGTATCAAAGGGATTCAGACTCATAATCCAATTATTTGTATGACATCCTGCATCAAAATATAGCTGGAAACAAGGGGCTCTGAGAAGAAAACTATCAGAACATGTTGTACAGTACCCAGGTAGATTTGAAGTCTGATATTTAAAAAAACAAAAGAAAGCAAAACTATAAATGTTTGGAGTAGGAGATAGCTCAGTGGGTAAAGGTGTCTGATACCAAGCCCGATCACCTGGTGGAAGGGAAAAGCTGACTCCATGGGGTTGTCCTCTGACCTCCACATATGCCCAATGGTGTGCATGTGCACACACACACATGCACAATAAATAAATGAATAAATTTATTAAACATCAAAATACATATGTTCATTGATATTCTGAAGATAACAAAGTTAAGTGTGTTAAAAATCACCATTTTCCTTTTCAGAATGATGTTTTTTAATCACCATTTTAGTCATTCATTTTAAAAGAGAAACTTACATTTAATGCAACTAATGTGTCACTAACACAGAAGAGGGCGAGACTGAGCTCTTTCCAACCGGCGTACAAATTCACATAAATACTTGCTTCTTTCTCTTTGGCTCTTAGGAGCCCTTCACTAGAGGGAATTTTGTGCATAGCCCAGCAGAGGGCTCCATTTCCATTTTCTGAGTGACATCCCACATACACAAAAGTCATTGCAGACCACAGTCAGCAAATCAGCAGTGAGGACTGCTGTCCTCCCACATTCCACCCACAGGGCTGAGCTGGGGACAGATGGTGTCTGCACTTCCTTTCAGTCATGGAGGCAGAGATGGTGTGGTTTCTAAGAATAACTAGTGGCCTGGGAAGAGGAGTCCTATTATGTTGAAACTATGCAAGTAATGTTTGTTGCAGCTTTTATTCCTATTCTCATTTTAAAATATACTGAAAAGATACAGACATATTGAAATGTTTAGAAAAACATATTAAAAAGATACAATGCATAAATGCTTAGTGAATGTACAATGAGAAACACTTCATAAGTAAATTGAACAGATTACAACTAAGTTCATTACACTTTGCTTTTATTTTTGTTTTTTGTTTTTTGTCTTGTTTTGAGATAAGGTCTCATTATGTATATACCAGGCTGGCTTAGAATTCATGACCTTCCTGCCTCAGCTTTCCAAGTGCTGGGATAATAGGCATGTACCATCAACCCAGCTTAAGACTTTCCTCTCCTTAAGGCTCAGAAATGGGGGGGTATGTATGCACGCTCATTTGTGCATGTTTTACAGTAATAGAAAACTGACTAATGCATATCTGGAGCAGGAAGGACTCAGCCAGGTCTGTCCGGATTTTTTTGGGCATTCTCTCTATATATTTAGTATTTCTTCCTTCCAGGCATAGGACATCTCAGGAATGAGGGCCCATGAGCTATTAGACAAGGTAGATCCTTGAATTTATGGCCAGCTCCCATATAGAAAGACAGGAGAAGGTCAGGGTACTATTTCCAGGTTTCGTGCCTTGCATTGAAGTAAACGAATTACTAGTTTTTATGGCTTGCCTTAGGAAAGTAGAGCAAGAGAAAGGGCAGGGAAGAAGGTCAGAAAGGTCTTGCTTCAACTGAGAGTACAGAATACATCAACTCACCAAATTTTGTGGCAGTGTATTTGGAGCCTGGATCACTAAGGAATTTCTTTTTCAACAAAACCCAGCAGTACAAACTTGTAATCTCTAAACTGAGAGGTGGAGCTACCTCTCCAGCACCATGTCTGTCTGTGTGCCATCATGCTTCCTGACATGCTGATAATGAACTAAGTCTCTGAAGTGTAAGACAGTCCCAGTTAAATGTTTTCCTTTATAACAGTTGCTGTGGTCATAGTGTTTCTTCACACCAATTAAAAGCCTAACTATGATACTAATCAAATGCTATTTCCCTGCTCATAGGGTGGGATCCTAATTAGGATGAGTCATTGTACTCATGTGTCAATTCAACTAAGATCAACTCTAACCTGCTGCCAAGGGTCCCAAATTCAAGCTACGACTTGTTGCCCCAAACACTGTGAGTTATGTGAAGAGACTAGATGTCCGTTTCTTTAGCGGTGGCTCAGCGGCAAGCCTATCTGCTCAAAGGTATAACTTTTCTAGGGCATCAACATTCATTAGCAGATCAGTGAGAGTCTCTTACTAAGCTCAGGAAATACACGATAGATAGGTCTAGCTAGCTCCAGAGCTTTCCCTGGGATCAGGTGAAATTGACATAGGGACCACATACACATAACAAGTCAACTGGATTTTCTGCTCTACCCTACCCTCACCTCTCCATATGCATTGCTAGCAAGACAACAACCTAATAAAGTCTGCATGTTAAATGACGCAGCACAGCCTTCTGCTTACAGAAATCAACCTGCAACACCAACTTTCAACCTTGCTGCTTAGGCTATCAGGCTTTGATGCAATAACAAGTCAGGCATTGCCATGCTTGCAATCCCAGCACTTGGGGAGGCAGAGACATCCAGATCTCTGAGTTCGAGGCCAACCTGGTCTACATGGTGAGTTCCAGGAAAATCAGAGCTACACAAAGAAACTCTGTATCAAAATACCAAAAATAAATAAATAAATAAAAAGAAAGAAAGGAGTGTATATAATATATAACTTTTAAAGATTAGAGCAAAAGAACCCTGTCTGTTGGTTTAATGATGTGTTTTTCAACAATTTAGAAGATGGGGAATGAAAATTCAAATTACTACTTTAAAAGGTTTAATAAGGAAATTTAAAGTTAAAAATTCTGATTAAATTCAGTAGCTTGTAAATGGCAATTTTGTATTTGTTTGTTTGGGGAGGAACAAGATATATGAACTTGCCAGTGAGAAGCAAGCAAGCAAAAAGTAAAAAAGCTTCCTCCTCCCCTGTTCTTTTATGTGAGCAGTCACTAGAAGGTGTGAATCACTTTCTCATCTCAAATAATCCAATCAAGACTATCCCTTTGGGCCTGGAGAGATGGCTCGGAAGTTAAGAGCACTGGCTGCTCTTCCAGAGGTCCTGAGAGCCAAGATTAGCCTCACAACCTGTTAGTTAAAATTTGATGATTAATTGATTGATTGAGGCTGTTGGACTCTTGTCCAGGTTGATTAATTGATTGATTGAGATCAGATTGAGACTGTTGGCCTTTAGTTCATCCTCTTGATTCAATTTTGAGTGTTCCCATCATGCCTGGGTTTTGGATTTGAATTTTTCATTTAATATAGTTGGTCTCCAATTTAGATGGTTTAGTTAAGGATTTTTTTCCCATCTTTTAGGACAGTGGGGGGGTGCAAACTATGAATAAGCCAATGGTACACATCTTTATTCCCAGCACTCAGGAGGAAGAGGAAAGTGGATCTCCGACTTCAAGGCCAGCCTGGTCTACAGAGCCAGTTCCAGGATAGGCAGAGCTACACAGAGAAACCCTGTCTCAAGCAACCAAACCAAACCAAAACAAAAAAAAAAAAACTAATGGATAAGAAAATGTACTACTCTTACAGAGGACTTGAGTTTGGTTCCTAGCACCATATAACGGTGCCTCATAATAACTTCCTATAAGAGGGACCTAACCAATGCCTCTGTCCTCTAAGGGTACCTCTACTTATGTGCACACTTGAGCATGTTCATGAACATGAACACACACACACACACTATAAAATAAATAAATAATAATTTAAAATAATAAAATAAATCTTAAAACGCTATAAACCCAGAAGAAACCAAAATTTCAATTTTTAACATTTCTGAAGGCAACAATATATAGTTGGATCCTGTTTCTGCAGGTTGCTGTGGGTCAGACCTCTTCATTGTGAGGGCAAACAATGGAGACCTTGCAGTGATATAGTACTGTAGAAATTACATGAGATATTCTACACTTTATTAAAAATGTATGAAATTAATTTTCAACTTATATTTTAAATTTACAGCAGGTTTATCTGGACATAATCTTCTATAAGTGAGGGTTGCATCTGTATGCAATGCTTCTAAGGTTTGGCCTGGAACTCAGATAGATCCTTCTGCCTCTGACTTCTGGGATTAAAAGCATGTACTACTACCCTTCTTACAAGAGTTTTAATATGACGATGATGACAATGAAGATGATGGAGAAACTCAAATCATTTTAAATCATGTCTTACCTGATACTATGGAGTTCTTGATTGAAGTCTTGCTAGTTGGGATGAACATGGAGTGAGTTTTGGAGGGAAAGGATTGACTTTGAGGTCCCACTCTTTTACCCCACCTCTTCCTTCCCCACCTGCCCTAACACTGGAATCACAGTGAACAGAATCTGGGATTGTGTTTCTCTTGCTTGTAGTTGAAGCAATGTTACATTTTTATTCCTGAGGTTAAAGGCTGGAAATTTTTTTTTTGCTTTAGATATTTTGAGACAGATTCTAATGTAGCTGAAGCTAGCCTCAAAGTCAATATGTAGCCAAGGTTGGCACTGAACTTCTGATCCTCTTGCCTTAACCTCTCAAGTACTGGGATCACAAATGTGTATCATCATGCTCCCTGCTTGTTGTTTTAAAAGCAGGTCTCCCATCATGATCCTGGTTTGCTTTAAACACTCAAACCTCCTGCCTCATTCTCCCCTGTCTTTTTGTAAATGTTGGGGAATGCGGCCAGAAGTTTACCTTCAAATACTGCCTAGAAACCAAAGTTTTGAGTCAATCATGGTGCCGCACACCTATAATCCCAGAATTTAGGAGAATGATGCAGGAGGATTATGACTTTAAGGCCAGACTAAGCTAACATAGGGAGTTCCAGGCCAGTCTAAACTATAAAGTGAAAACCTGTCTCAAGAAAGAAAGAAAAGAAAGGAAGGAAGGAAAGAAGGAAGGAAGAAAAGAAAGAAAGAAAACAAAAACAAGGTTCTGGGGTTGGAGAGATGTTCAGAGGTTAAAATTAAGTACAGTTCTTAAAGAGAACCAATGTTCCATTCCCAGCACTCTAGAGAATCCAAGCCCTTCAGTCCTCTGTGTGCATTCACATGATTAGAAATGCAAATCAAAACAACTTAGAGATACCATTTTACACCTGTCAGAATGGCTAAAATCAAAAACACCAATGATAGCCTATGCTGGAGAGGATGTGGAGTAAGGGGAACACTCATCCATTGCTGGTGGGAATGCAAACTTGTGCAACCACTTTGGACATCAGTGTGGTGGTTTCTCCGGAAATTGGGAATCAACCTACCTCAGGATCCAGCAATACCACTCTTGGGAATATACCCAAGAGATGCCCAATCATAGTGCAAAGGCGTTTGTTCAACTATGTTCATAGCAGCATTATTTGTAATAGCCAGAACCTGGAAACAACCTAGATGTCCCTCAACAGAAGAATGAATAAAGAAAGTGTGGCACATCTACACATTAGAGTACTACTCAGAGGTAAAAAACAATGACATCTTGAATTTTGCATGCAGATGGATGGAAATAGAAAACACTATCCTGAGTGAGATAACCCAGACCCAAAAAGATGAATATGGTATGTACTCACTCATTAGTGGACCTCAGGGTAAAAGCCAGGTGCAGTAGTGTCTGTGATCCCAGTGCTGAGAAGGTGGAAATAGGCAGAACCCTGTAATTTACTGGCCAGCCAGTCTAGAAAAAAATGTTAGCTCCAGATTCAGTGAAAGACCCTGTCAAAAAAATAAAGTGAAGATGGATTGAGAGAGACACTGCAGGCCAATCTCTGGCTTCCACACATAGATGCACATGAACTTGTATGCACATGTACACATACCCACACAAACATGTATATAAGCATCCAACATTATCTTTTATATGTGTGAGTTCATGAGTGTCCAGTTGTACATATGTGTGCATGTATATGAAAACAAGAGGATAGCACCTGGTATCCTTTTTCATGTGTCATTCACTTTGTTTATAATTATTTTGTGTATGCCTGATGTGGACTGGTGCACAAGTGCTATGGTATATATAAAGACACCTTTGTGGGGTCAATTTTTCCTTCTACCTTTTTTTTTTAAAGATTTATTTATTTATTATGTACACAGTGTTCAGCCTCCATGTATGCCTGCAGGCCAGGAGAGGGCACCAGATCTCATTACAGATGGTTGTGAGCTACCATGTGATTGCTGGGAATTGAACTCAGGACCTCTGGAAAAGCAGTCAATGCTCTTAACCTCTGAGCCATCTCTCCAGCCCCCCTTCTACCTTTTTGTAGGTTCCAGAGATCAAACTCAGGTTACCCGGTTTGCAACACAAGCACCATTTTTTTTTTGTTTGTTCATTTGGTTTTGTTTTTCAAGACAGGGTTTCTTTGAGTAACAGTCTTGGCTGTCTCAGATGCTCACTCTGTAGACCAGACTGGCCTCAAACTCAAAGAGATCTGCTTCCCTCTGCCTCCTGAGTGCTAGGATTAAAGGTGTGCATTAACATGCCTTTTCCAACACAAGCACCTTTAACCACTGAACCATCCTTGCTAGACTTTATCTTGTTTGTTGAGATAGAGCTTTTTAATTGGCCTGGAGCTCACTGGTTCTGCTAAACTTGCTGGCAGCTAGTCCCAGAGATTTTGCTGTCTCTTTTCCTCACTGGGATTACAAACACAGATCACCACAATCTGTTTATTTTTATTTGGGAAGTTCCTTAGTACTTCACTCATGCTTGTGAAGCACTCATTTTGCCAACTTGAGCCATTCCTTTAGCATCCAATAACTCATTTTCAAGAGTAAGAACTAATCCACTGCTGCAAAAAGACATCAATCCCCCTAAAAGGTCCTACCTATCAGCATCTCTGCATTGGCAACCAAATTCCACCATGAAGGTTGACAAGGACAGACCACACCCACACCATAGTAACAGCCTCTCTCCTCTTCCCCAAGATGACAACTAGCTTGATTTCTTTCACTGTAGACTAGTTTTGCCTGACTTAGAATTCTATGGAATACTATAGTATTTCTCTTTTGTGTCTGACTTCTTTCCCTTAACCTTAGGTCCAGGAGATTCATCTATGCTGTTTCATAGTTCTTTGTGATTGCTGAGTGTTATTTTATTATGTGATCATTGTCATAGTTCTTGGTCAGTTCTTTTGTTGGATACCTAGGCTGTTTCTAGTTTTCTTGCTTTTATTTTTATTTTTTGATAATATGAATAAATCTATTCTGAACATTTACATACAAGTTTTAGTGTGGATACGTAGCATGCTGTGTCACCACAGCCAATTCTAGGCCTCTGTTAACTCTGGTTCAGGGATGTCTTACTGGTAGTTTGAAATAGCCACTGCAGGAATCTTTATTCCACAACTGGCAAATCTACAAATTACAGCTGTTTTCTTCCCGCAAAGCTGGTTAACATTTACCAGCATATCATTTGGGTATATGTTTTCATATCTCTAGAGTAAATACTTAGAAATGATGCTGCTGGGCTACATGACTGATTTTTAATTTTCAAATTATTTCTTGTCATGTTTCTGTAGGGAAGTCAAAGAAAGAAATCTTATCCTTTTATAAAACCAACAGACTAAACCCATTACATGCAAGTTCTCAAAATAACCACTAACTTGTTTTGAAGTAAGAAAATGTGACAGCACCATTTGGGACACAGGGTTCCTCCTAAATTCATCTAGTAGTCAGGGTGGCCATCTGTTACTTTATCCAAAGGAAAACCAAGTCTCATATCTTATGACAAGCAAGAAACAACTTTCAGCTGGGCACACAGAGGAAGTTCCCACCAGTCAGGGAGATGGGATGTTGTTACATTTGAAAGAGGTAGTTTCAAGGCCTGAAAGGAAATTTTTCTGTGGTTATAAAACTGACAAGAGACCAACCTAGTCTATTTTTAAAGGGTGCTGAGGATTTAATGCAAGGCTTTGTGGTTCATTCTACTGTTGAGCTATATCACCAGAACCGTACTAGGCTTTTAAAAAAGATTTACATATATCTCAAATAAAGAGAGAAAATATAAGTTTTCTGAAGGAAATGTTCCAAGAAAAAGAATGTGTGTCCCATTTCTGATTTTTATGCCAGGGAAAGTTCAATTTAAAAACTATATTCATTCTAAAATATGTCCACAAATGGCTGTCACAGTGTTGCATTCCAGATCTACACTCCCTTCATCTAGCCACCTGTGGACTGTCTTTCAAATTCCTCCTCAACCTTTTTACTAGAGGAAGCCTCCCTCCCCACAGCCAGACCTCCAGCATGGTTCCACTACTTAGCAAACGTTATGACAGTTTCCTAGAGCTGGTAAACAGTGAACATCATTGAGTCTGAGTCCACCCCGTTTTAAGATAGTCAAACTAAGACATATGAAAGTTTTTAAAAATGTGCTTACAACACTGGCTCCAAATTGCATTTAAGGGTTTCTCTTGCTCGTATTCTTAAACCCATAAGATCAGCCACAAATTATCAGAAAATATAAAACTAAAATCGAGTCGCTCTCGTCACACTCACACCAAAAAAAAGGACAAGCTTCTTTATTCTGCAGCACTGTTAGGGTTAAAGTCCCTAACACTCAGCTGTCCTTCTGACTGCGCCTGCGCACCAATCAGGACAGGCAAATCTGCCCTAGAGACTACCATTTGGGGCCACCCCTCCTAATCCGGAACACGACCCACATTCCTCTGGTCCTGTCTTGATGGGCGTAATCCTACTCCAATAAGAACGGAGGGCTGAGTCCTAGAGAGCCAATAGCAAAAAGCCGAGGGACGGTGGCGGCGGATTGTGAGAGGAAACAAGAAGACAGGCCCAAGATGGAGGCGGTGGTGGTGGTAGCGGTGTGACAGGTGAGGGCAGGCCCTGTAGGGTTTGGGTTTTGGAGCTGCCGCCGGATCCGGGCAGGAAGTCTGGACCGAAAGCTAAGCTCCAAGATGCTCCCATCTTAATCTCAACACCCCCACCCGGAACCAATGGAGTGGTTTGACCCGGGGCGAGACCATCATCTACCGCGGGAGTGGACAGGCTGCTTTGGTTTCGCCTGCTGCTAGTGGCAATGCGCCTGCGCAGAACCTGAAAGCCCTTCGGGAGGGCGGGACCGGGCCAAATGGGGTGTGGGGTCTAGGACTTAGGTGCGAGATTCCAAGATGAACTCAAACCCCTCCAAGTGTCTGATTTCCTCACCAAGTCCAGGAGGTGCAGCTCTCTTCCATGGTTCCTTATTGTCCTTAGTAGCCTACCCCTCTTAGGGAAATGTCTGAGGATCGCCGCAACCTCCTTCCATGATTTCCCAGTGCGTTTACACCAGCAATCTATTTGTGACCTTTCAGTAGTTATCAGGGAGAGCTTTTAGAGACCTCTTCCCCAACCTTACCTCCGTTTGCCTTACCTGGTGTTCTTTTTCCTTTTCTTTTAACAATGTTTTCTAGTGAGCCATCATTGCCATTTGCATTTGGCTTAATGTGTAATTCGGTCTATTATCCACCTACCTTACATAGTCCCTAGTTACTCCTATTACATTTCTCTTCAGCAGAGTGTTTGGTGTCCCTCTTTGTAAATTCGTCACAGAGTCTGGTGACCTATTAGCTGACAGTGCCTTTATTCTACCATCAGCCTTACAGCTCAGTGCTCTGGGATGCTCACAGTTCCTTTTAAGATCATTGTACAGTCTCCATTTCCTCCAAATTAAAGACAAGATCTGATGATAGTTCATTTTTTCCATTCCCTGTCTGTAACTCCTTTCACTATACTATCTGATCACCCCGTTCTCCATTAAGAGCCAGGACAACCTGTTCATTCCCATTATGTATCTGAACCTTTGTTCTCCAGTGCAGTAACATACTGACTTCCCCACTAGTCTCCAGAAGAATTTTGTGTACTGTGCCCTCCAGGACAGTATGCACTGCCTCCTCATTGCAGTGAGTCTGAGATCTTGGCACTCACCTATGAGATAAGCAATAGGAGATTCCGAGCAGAGAAGGGTAAACATCAGGTGTTAGCATTATTGGGCTGCAGGGAGCAATGGGAGCTTGGAGATGGAATTTTATTTGTCCTCTGCCACACTGCTTTCAAGCTATCATTACCAGACCTCTGAATTTTCCTTGGCCTTCTAGGAACCCTATGGAACCAGCCCAGTCCTACCTCAGCCCATCTTGACAAAAGCAGGTTCCATGGAACCACCGCGAGGCCCTCCTGCTAGTGGGGCTGAGGCAGCTCGGGCAGTTGGCACTGTCAAAGTGTACCTGCCTAACAAGCAACGCACAGTGGTGAGTCACTGAGACAAAATTGGCATGGATTTCAGATGGTCCCAATTGTAAATCTGGGATCAGAAGGGTAACAAGGGGTAGGGAATGGCTACTGCAGAGGGATGGAATAATTGGATAGGGCACTTATTGGGTACTGAAGACCCCAAACTGTGTACACATACACACATAGGTGACTGTCCGGGATGGCATGAGTGTCTATGACTCTTTGGACAAGGCCCTCAAGGTGCGGGGTCTCAATCAAGATTGCTGCGTGGTCTACAGACTCATCAAAGGGTAAGTATGGAAACCCTATGCCATCCATTGGGTCCCCACACCTCCCTTCTTCAACATTATCTTAGTCCTTCTTTTTCTGTCTTGGAGTCTTCCACCAGTTGAAGTAACATCTTTTGTTTCACTTCATTTATTCATTGACTGGAAGTTCTGCAACTCATTATCTACTCAGGCCCCAAGTCCTCTGTCACCTTCCAGAGTTCATCTGTTTTGTTCTTTCACAATTTCCTGAACTCATCAGCTGTTTCTTTTCTCATTTTCCCCATGCACTGTGGAATTGATCTTCATTGGCTTTCTTTTTATGCCTGTGTTCTTTGGTTCCTTAACTTTTTGGATGTAGTTCTTATTTTGCATTTTATCTGTTGTTTCAATGTCTTATCAGCTCCTTTCTTAGGTGCTGGCTTAATACTTCTGAGATTTAGTTTTATCTGCCTCTTACCTCATGGTTAAGATCATGGATTGAATTTGGAAGTGATGGACATATCTGGGGTCCTAGCATTTGGCAAATCACTTTTTCCTTGAGCCTGTTTCCTAACTTATAAAGTGGGAATGAGAACAGTGACATTTCCTTTAGAAATTTTACCTTTTTTTATATTTATTTATTTATTTATTTATTTATTTATTTATTTATTTATTTATTATGTATACAATATTCTGTCTGTGTGTATGCCTGAAGGCCAGAAGAGGGCACCAGACCTTATTACAGATGGTTGTGAGCCACCATGTGGTTGCTGGGAACTGAACTCAGGACCTCTGGAAGAGCAGGCAATGCTCTTAACCGCTGAGACATCTCTCTAGCCCCTAGAAATTTTACCTTTTTTATGTGTATGAGTGTTTTGACTGCATGTGTCTATGTGCATGGTGTGTGTTCCTGATGCCTGTAGAGGGCAGAAAGTTTTAGATCCCTGAGAACTGTGAGCTACCATGTGAGTACTGGGACTTGAACCAGGTCCTCTTAACTGCTGAGCCATCTCTCCAGACTAATAGTGACTAGCTTAGTGAGAATTAAACATGCCAGAGAGTAGTAGTTCATGGATGGGGTTAAGAGGAACTTTTGGAACTTCCCTGTCTCCATGGCTCTAGTTCACCATCCTATTCATTCTCTCTCGTATTCCTTGCAGAAGAAAGACAGTCACTGCCTGGGACACAGCCATTGCACCCCTGGATGGTGAAGAGCTCATTGTGGAAGTCCTAGAAGATGTGCCACTGACCATGCACAATTTTGTAAGTGCAACAAGGGTGGTGGGGGAGGCCACAGTGTTGACAGGGAGGGCCCTCAGTCGGGCCTGAACTTACCCTGCTTTGTGGCTGCAGGTACGGAAGACATTCTTCAGCTTGGCCTTTTGTGACTTCTGCCTTAAGTTTCTGTTCCATGGCTTCCGCTGCCAAACCTGTGGCTACAAGTTCCACCAGCATTGTTCCTCCAAGGTCCCCACAGTTTGCGTTGACATGAGTACCAACTGCCGACAGTAAGCCTAGCCTGGGGTAGCTTGAGGGATGGGGAGGATAGAAGCCCAGGTACAAGGGCTTATGGACAGCAGACCTATACTCACAGCCTTTTTGTTTTACACCTTTATGTCCTTAAGATTCTACCACAGCATCCAAGATTTGTCTGGAAGCTCCAGGCAGCAAGAGGTTCCCTCAAATATCTCTGTGAATGAGCTGCTAACCCCCCAGGGTCCAAGGTAGGGATGTCTTATTTGAAAAGGCTGGGGACCAGTGAGAAAAGGATCAGAGGACCCTGATAGATCATACTTTTATTCATTTGTTTGCTTCATAACTATTTATTGAGCACTTACAAGTCTGAGTAAGGCATGGAACTATGGAACTATTGGTAAGGCACCCAGTCACACTAGGTTTCAGTTTTTTCAACTGGGAAGAGGGGAATGATACTTCACCACAGTGGGTTCTGAAGAGGATTAAGAGTTGATATATGTGCAATGCTTAGAGCAAGATCTGGTACAGAGTAAATAACAATTCTTATTAATTACAAATATATATACATGTGTGTGTGTGTCTGTGTGTGTGTATGTATACATCTAACTAGTTTGTTCATTTCTTCCAGTATAACCACATTCAAGTCTGTTCTCTTTGAAATATGTATTAATGTATCAGAAAGCACTTTTATTTCTCTTATGTTTGATAGACTGATACCCTATAGTTTTATATAATACATAAAAAGTAAGGTTAATGTATTATTATTATTGTTATTTGTAGTCATGAGTATATGTGTGTTGATTACCCATAAATTTAATCTAAGGATGGTGAAAGGAACAGAAAAATGTTTTTGTATAAGGTGTGGTAATTCATGGGATAGAGAGACAAGAGAATAAATAGTTCAAGGCCATCCTCTACTGATTAGCAAGTTCAAGGCCAGCCTGAGCTACATGAGACTGTGTCAAAACAGTAAAAATTTTTTGTAGCATGAAATATGTGTATTATTTATATTATATGTATAATATTCATTACATAATATGATAATATATATTTAAACATTGCCATTTTAATATAGGTAATGTATATTATTATAAAATAAATATTTGAAAAATACATGTCATTATGATGATATGTAATAAAAAATCATATCTTATCCTTTCTCCAGCTATCTTTGTCCTTCATTGTCCCTCCTTTAGACCTTTTCCCCAATGTCACTCTTTCTGAGAACCCACTCCTGACTCCCTCAGGGACACTTTCTACTTCCTTACTTCATTTTATTTTCTCCTTTGTCTATCACTATATATTATCACTATATATAAATATTATGTATTTGGGTTTTTTTTATTCTTGTACCTCTACTAGAATAACCCTACAAGAGCAAGGCTTCTTCTTTATGGTATCCACCGTTTGATCTTCTCAGTTTAGAGTGGAATCTGGCCCATAGGAGGCACTCAGTAAATGCTTCTTGAACTGGTATGACCGATAGACATGTACTATGTATAAGCTAAATGCACATTCATGGTGGTACGGTTGGGCTTTCTTTGCTTTCTGCTTCCTTTTGCATTGATTTCACAGCTTTGTATCTATCAGCCCTTACACCCAGCCCCGTGACCTGGAGCACTTCTCCCTCCCTGCCCCTGCCAATCCCCCACTGCAGCGCATCCGCTCCACATCTACTCCTAATGTCCACATGGTCAGCACCACAGCTCCCATGGACTCCAGCCTCATGCAGGTGGGTGCCAGAGAGATAATGGTGGGGAGCAACAGAGCCATCACTGTTGCCACATCCTCACTTTGACTACTGCTCCCACCTCTTTCCAGTTCACTGCTCAGAGCTTCAGCGCCGATGGTGAGAGAATTCCCTACCCTTGCCTGTACCCTGAACTCTCTCTGCCCCACCGCCCCACTTGCCTTCACTCATAATATTCTGTACAACCACAGCTGCTGGTAGAAGTGGTGATGGAGCTCCCCGGGGTAGCCCTAGCCCAGCTAGTGTGTCCTCGGGGAGGAAGTCCCCCCATTCCAAGTCACCTTCAGAGCAGCGAGAGCGGAAGTCCTTGGCAGATGAAAAGAAAAAAGTGGTATGCCATAGGAAATCCTTGGGGGCCACCACAGTCTAAGTCCTATGATTGAGGGTTGTGGGTAGGTCCCTCTGATGCTACCCATCTGACCCACAGAAAAACCTTGGGTACCGGGACTCAGGCTATTACTGGGAGGTGCCACCCAGTGAGGTACAGCTGTTGAAGAGGATCGGGACAGGCTCTTTTGGCACTGTGTTTCGGGGTCGTTGGCATGGTGATGTAGCTGTGAAAGTGCTCAAGGTGGCCCAACCTACTGCTGAACAGGCCCAGGCCTTCAAGAATGAGATGCAAGTACTCAGGTGAGGTTGGTATGTGTGTACGTGGGATGGGATAGTGGCAGGCGGTGTTTAGTGTTTCTTTGGGAAAAAGCCATGCTGGGGTACTTTTTCCATGTCTGTACACTTGTGCAATGTTGGTTTCTCTCTGAGCTGTCCCTCTCCCTTCTGAGCAGTGGGCCTTTTCAGAGAACCTGTGGTGATAATGATGTTTCTTTGGATTAACATTGTTATTTACTGCCTATGAACTGGGGCTGACCATAGGCAATTTTCATGATCATTAATTCATGAAGATTTTTTGTAATTCTAGCTCTAAGAATGCTCACATCCTTCCTATCTTTTTTCTGAATCATTCATGCTAATTACTTTATTGTGTTGTGGGCTTGTTGTTAATTATAATAATGTTTTGATACAAAGAACAAAATTGTTAATTATAATCATAGTCATAGTTCAACTGTTTAGTTATTATAAATGCTATAATTAAGGTATAATCAACACTATATATAATTCACACTCAGGAACCCTTTTAGCCACTACAGTTATTATGTAACATAGTACTGTGTGCCTCTATTTTACATAAGCAAGACTATATAGTTTTTTTTTTGTGTGTGTGTGTATGTGTGTGTAGCTCAGGGCTTCCCCATACTAAACATAATGTTCTACTGGTGAGCTGTACTTCTTGCCATCATGAATGTATACTTTCTGACAATCCTGAGGATGCTTACATGGTCTTTCCCCCTCTATCAAATGTACACAAATGGATGCCACAATAAGAAAACTTTTACTTTCATCTCACCTTATCTCTGTAAATTTTGATGGTTTGAATGTGCAATAATTTGCACTCTATGTTTTATTCATTGAATTATCACTATTAAGGATCTTTGGGCTGGTAAGGTGACTCAAGGACCAAACTTGACAACCAGAGTTCAGTCCCTGTGATATATAAGGTGGAAGGAGAGAACTGACTTTTGGAAGCTGTCCTCTGGCCTCCACACTGCACACTGTAGCAAACATGCTGTGTATACACAGATATAGACACAAAAAAAGGAATCTTCAGCTGGGGAGATGGCTTGGTCAGTAAAGTGCTTGCCATGTAAGCATTTGAGTTTGGATTCCAAACACTCACATAAGAAGTAAAAAGCTGGGTATAGTAGTGGTGCACACCTATAATCCTAGTATTTGGAAGGAAGAGACCAGAGGGGATCACTGGGGCTCCAGTCTAGCCAATTACTGAAGTCGAGGTTCAGTAAGAGATTCTGTCTCAAAAAATGAGGTGGAGAGCAATCAAGGGAGACACCCCAAATCAGCCTCTCTCCTCCATACCCATGCACATGCACAGGCGAATGCACAATCATGTATGTATACCAGTTACAAAACAATGTAGAGAGTGATTGAGGAATATACCTGACCTTCACACACACACACACACACACACACACACACACACACACACACACACACACACAAGGGTTCCCATGTTAAACTGGGTAGGATGGTGCATGCCTGGAATCTCAGCTCTTCAGAGGTTGAAGCAGGAGGATCAACAGTTTGAGACCTGAGTTGGGGTGGTAACTCAGTAAAGTATTTACCATGTAAGCATCAAGACCCATGTTTGAGCTCTAGCACACATGTAAAAGGCCGGGTATGGCAGCATAGGGTTACAGTCTCAGCAGTAGAGAAGCAGAGATGGGGGATCCCAGGGACTCATCAGCTAGCCAGTCTAGACTAATCGTAAAGTCCTAGGTCCCAGTGAAAAATCTCAGCCTCATAAAGCAAGGTGATAAAATAAGTAAACAAAGTGAACAGTTCCTGAAAATGATACCCTAGGTTGTCCTCTGGCCTCCACATGCATGTGCACACATATGCACTAACACATCCATATGTACATACATATACACAGATATACAGAATGTTCAAGCATTTCTAAGATATGTGGTGAAACCTTGTCTCAAAAAAGTTGTGTTTTTGTTTTTCCATCTGTTTAAAAAGTTGTTTAAAAAGTTGTTTTTCCATCTGTTTAAAAAGTTTAAAAGTTGTGTTGTGTTTTTCCATCTGTTTAGCTGTGTGTTTTTGTATGGTAGTACATGACCATACTCCTAGCACTTACTAGACTGAGCCATGAGAATCAGGAATTTGAAGCTAGCCTGAGATACATGAAACCCTGTTTCAAAACCGAAAAACAACCCTTGTGTTGCAGAACTCAGTGGTAGAGCATGTGCTTAGCATATGAAGGGCTCTGAGTTCTATCTCAGGTATCAAAACAAGAAGGGACTGTCTTGGTGCTCTGTTGTCTTCTGTGATCTAAGTATCATTTCTGCTGTTTGCATTTGTATAGTTTGGGAACAAGAGGACCAAAGAGGTTAGAGGTCCTCTCCAAGGTTGTACATTGAATAACTGGTGAAGGTTGAAACTGAACTTAGGTATAACATGGTTCCAGATTATAGATTCTTTACCTCTAAGCCTCTCAAAATGATTAATAGACCTATCATCCTCCCATATCACACATGCCTCCATGTCTTGACCCTGTATTTATCAGTATTAATAAAGAAGGTCAGCCTCCCATTTTGTCATCTGTAAAATAGCCACTGCTGGGTGTGGTGGCTCATGCCCATGATCCCACCATGTGGGTTGGGGCAGGAAGATTGCCCAGGCTACTTAGTGAGCTCCAGGCCAGCTGGTATACAGCATGAGACCCTGTTTCAAAAACAGAATAAAATAATAAAATAAAATAGAATTTTGTTGAGGAAGGTCAGAACATCGAAATCCTCCCAGCCCCCAGTAGAGAATCAGTCCACCAAGTCTCACAAACTAGGATCTGACAACATTCTGACCCTGAGCACCCTTAAAGACAAGGTAAAGTTAATGACAGAGAAAGCAATTAACATTGCTTTTCCTGTTGCTGACACTTGTTCTATTCCTGACCCCTTTCCCCAACCTATCCTCCTTGCCTACAGGAAGACACGACATGTCAACATTTTGCTGTTCATGGGTTTTATGACCCGGCCGGGGTTTGCTATCATCACGCAATGGTGTGAGGGTTCCAGCCTATACCACCACCTACATGTGGCTGACACGCGCTTTGACATGGTCCAGCTCATTGATGTGGCCCGGCAGACTGCCCAGGGCATGGAGTGAGCCTCACATCCTAAGAGAGTGGGGGAAGAGGGAGGGAGAGATGAAGTAGTCTCTAGCCAATTCACTACCCACTTCCATCTCCACAGCTACCTCCACGCCAAGAACATCATCCACCGAGATCTCAAGTCAAACAGTATCTACCTGTCCTGCCTGGGACTGGGGTGGGTATTAATCAGGGTGAAATAGTTTAGAGGGATAGTAATTGGAGTAAGATTCTGGAGGTAAAAAGGGAAGGACTTGTATCCCGTGGTTTCTTGCCAGGTAGCAGAGATTATGGCTGGTGAAGGGCCTTTAAATGAAGGACCTTTGTTTAGGAGATGGTTGCTTTGCAAACTGTAGGGTCAGGATATGAGATGTAGCAGTTGGAGAGGACAGTATAGGGAGCTCATGGTCACTGTCCCAGGCATGACAGCTTTATGTGTTGTCCAAGGGGCTTCTTGGTCTTGACTCACAATGGGACTAAGTGGGGTCCTATTAATTGTGGGTAGTTAGTATGAAATGGGGTGGCTTCTGGTTAGAGACATGACTCACCAGCACAGGAGTTCTGAGAACCTCCCAGTCAAGGTGAGAGGCATAGCTATTGGGATTCCCTGTAATGGTCCTTGACCTTGCTGGATATCTTCCTACATGAGGGGCTCACAGTCAAGATTGGTGACTTCGGCCTGGCCACGGTGAAGACACGGTGGAGTGGGGCCCAGCCCTTAGAGCAGCCCTCAGGGTCTGTGTTATGGATGGTAAGTTGGGCCAGGCTAGCTGGAGAGCAATGGGAGCTATGGTCTTCTGGACTGGGACATGTGGGACAAAGTGGGAATGCTTGTGCCAGACATGGTTATCTGGACTGCCTATGTTTCCCCTCAAGTGGGTAGCTCTGAGCTGTCCTCAGTGTGGCTAGCAGGATCTAGTACTTGACTGTCATGGTTCCCCTCCCCTGCCAGGCAGCTGAGGTGATCCGTATGCAGGACCCAAACCCCTACAGCTTCCAGTCAGATGTCTATGCCTACGGGGTTGTGCTGTATGAGCTTATGACCGGCTCACTGCCCTACAGCCACATTGGCAGCCGTGACCAGGTGAGCCCAACTTACCCTCAGTTCTCAGGGCTTCACACTCCAGGTCCCCTCCCTCCTTTGTACACACCAGTAATGTTAATAGTTTCCCCCCAAGCCTAGGGCTTTCTGGATTGAGAACCCTAGAATCTCTCCTAGATGTCTCATCATAACTCCCGTCTTCCCTGTTACATGCACAATCCCCTGAACCAGAACCCTTAAAATCCAGAGTCCTTTGACTTTCTATCAGAATACCCCTAGACTCCCAAACATCCAGAAGCCCTCTGAACCCTTCAGTATTTATAGTCTCCAACTGTGGATGCCCAAAATACCCCAAGTGCCCAACACTCAATTCTTTTGTGTTTCTCAAATACCCATAGTCACCCAGGGTTTGGGGTCCTGGCATCCATAACACTCTAGGTCTTGGATTCTCACAGTTCTCTAAATTCAAGACCTAGAACTTTCCATGCTCTTAGATACCAGGATTCTCTAGGCTCCAGATACCAAGTATTTGAGCATTGAGTCTACATAGACTTTTATACCCCCAGATCCTTACAGAAATGGAAGTTTCCCCGAGAAGCAATGCTCTGCATTTCTCTGAGTTTCACTATTTTCCAGGCTTTTAAGCCCCTGTAAACTCTGGACTCCTGTTCTGTTCCATACATACTTAGAATCTTTGGCACCCTGAATTTAAAGCCCTCAGTTCCAGCAGCAGAAAAATCTTCCCAAGTCCGCAGTGACCCGGACTCCTCTGGGCCCCTCAAAAATTAATCTCCCATATCTCTTGAGATTCATAGTTCCCTGGGCCTCCAAGCCAAAATCAACCCATTCCTCCCACACCAGATCATCTTTATGGTGGGCCGCGGCTATCTGTCTCCCGACCTCAGCAAAATCTTCAGTAATTGTCCCAAGGCCATGAGGCGCCTGCTGTCTGACTGCCTCAAGTTCCAGCGGGAGGAGCGACCCCTTTTTCCCCAGGTGGGCTGGGTAGGAGGGCTGGATGCCTTGGGGAGATGTACTATGAGATAGAGGAGGATACAGAGATAGAGGCAGATGTGAATATGAACCATGTTGAAGGCTTGGGATTGGGGATGTTGGGGTTGTCTTTGGGACCCTGGACACCCCTCCTCATCTTCACCTGCTCCCAGATCCTGGCCACGATCGAGCTACTGCAGCGGTCACTCCCCAAGATTGAGCGGAGTGCCTCCGAACCCTCCTTGCACCGTACCCAGGCTGATGAGTTGCCTGCCTGCCTTCTCAGCGCAGCCCGCCTTGTGCCTTAGACCCCACTCCCAGCCAACAGGGAGCCAATTTCAGCCTGCCATGCCAAGGCATCCCTTCTTACCGGCCAGTCATTGTTCTGCCTCTGCCTTGATACTGCCTCAGGATTCCCTATCCCACACTCTGGGAAATTTGGGGGATCCCCCAAAATTGAAATCCCCTGCTTCCTCCATAATTTGGTTTCCTCTTGGCTTTGGGGATATTTCTGATTTGGAGAGCTGTTTCATCTCCAATGGCTGGAATTCATGGCAAGGATTCCACTCAGAACCTCTTTCTAAAGTTTTTGCTTGATGTGTTCACTGGATTTTGGGGTTCCCAGCACCCCATGTGGATTTGGAAATTTCCCTTTTTCTCCCCCTATTCAAGGACTCTCCTCTTTACCAAGAAGCACAGAATTCTGCTGGGCCTTTGCTTGTTTATTTTGCTTCCCAACTCTTCTCTTGGGGTTCAGAGCCGCTAAGGGGTGGGGCAAGTCCAGGCAAGAAGTGGAGGTTGGAGGGAAGTGCGGACCACACAGACAGCGCCACTGTACACATTACCACAGGCAGCACGAACAAGGACCACATATGCCAAGCATGGCAAAAGAGGAGGCCAAGTCAGTCACAGACACAGACAGACACTGGCAAAGGTGGGGGAGTGGGAGACCACTGGCCTTCCTTGTGCAAAGGATTTTGAGAGGATGGGTGGAGTTTGCATATTTAAAGACAGCTGTCAGAGGCAGGAAATTGGGGAGGGGGTTTCTGGAGGAGGGAACTGAGGGGTCCTAGAAGTGGAAAGAACTTCCAGTGTGTTGTATGGGGTTGAGGGGAATGGGTGAAGGAAGTCCTTGAGGGACCGGGTGGTGGATGGTAGGTGACATTTGAAGATGTGATTCTCCAGAGAGATGATCTATGGAAGGGGCTTAAAGGTAGGGGCTTCTTGAGGAATTGGAAACAAGGCGTGCTGGAGAGATTCAGGACCAAGAGTAGACTAGGGTTTTCCAGGAATTTCGGAGCTCCAGGAGACGATTTGATGGATTAGGCCAGAAACGGTGTTCTGGTATTGAGGGACTTCCAGGGAGGAAATCTCCTTTTAGGGGTACCAGAAGTATAGGTCTTCAGGAATTTGGAGATTTTAAAACATATCTGGAAGTGACTAGGAACAGGATTCTTAATGGCCTTGGGGGTTCCCAAATGTGAGAACTGCATGTAGGACCAGGTTTCTGAAGGGACGCTGGCATCTTGAGGAATGAGAAGTGGGATGCTGGAGAGCCAGAAGAGGGGTTTTCGAGGGATTTGGAGATTCCAAAAGTGTGAAATGGACTCGGACCCAGAGAGGGTTGTCTAGGGATTTAGGGGTTCTCAGAGTAGGGTGTCAGTCGGAGAAGAGGCTGGCGAAAGACTTCCTCAGGCTGCGGATGGTCTCAGCTTTCACCTCATCCTGGCTAAGGCTGGGCCTGGGCGGGGCTGGCTCTGGAAGGTTGAAGGCATTGGTCAGAGACTGGGATTTGCTAGAGAGAGACAAGGTGGAGGCATGGGAGGAAGGGGGGAAGAGGAAAGAGAGGAAGGGAGAGAAACACAATGTTACCCCAGGCCCAGCCCCAGCCCTGCCCCTCTGATCCTGGGGCTGTGCCTGTGACCTTCCCACCCCCAAGCATGGGCCTGGACCCTGATGGTTTCTCAAGGGTGGAAGAACTCTGAGCCAGGCAGTGGTGGCGCTCGCCTTTAATCCCAGCACTCGGGAGGCAGAGGCAGGCGAATCTCTGTGAGTTCGAGCCCAGCCTGGTCTACAAGAACTAGTTCCAGGACAGGCTCCAAAGCTACAGAGAAACCCTGTCTCAAAAAAACAAAACAAAACAAAAAACACCAAAAAAAAAAAAAAAAGGCTGGGAGAACTCTAGGAACAGGTGAAGCTGGGGCCAGGGAGCTGGGATGTGGGGTCAGCTGGGAGGATTTAGAAACAAGGTAAAGTGGTATGGCTTTAATGGGAAGAGTCCTTGGCCCAATTCTTGGCTACTTTGATACGAAGAATGAGAGGAAAGTTTCTAGTCAAAAGGTAAGGAGTCTGAGAGGGGCCTCAGCCAAGGACAGGCTGGTAGGGGGTAATCCCGAACAAATGGGTGGGGCAAGGAAAATTTTGGGGCAAGGGCTAAGGGGATAGAATGGACCAGAAGAAGCAGAAATGATGATCTGGGAGAATTTGAAGTGCCAGAAGGATTTAAGAATGAACAAGAAGGGAGCTTAGACTATTAGGTAAAGTTTGAGGAGATGCTGAAAAAGAGTGAAATGATGCAAGGCTACAAATTTGCCTGAGGGACTTAAGGGATGGTTGGGAGGAGGGTGATACTGGGAGATCAGCTGGGCCAGGAGGTACTGGAAGTGGGTCAGTCAGGCTACTGGGATGGACCAAGGGCCTGGAATGGGGACTTTCCCAGGGCCTGTGTGGAGGAACCTGAACTGGAAGTTGAGATGTTGGGATTCTTCCCACAACTGCTGGGATTGAGACAAGTGTGTGGGCGTGTGTGGGGGTGGGGTGGCCCAGTCTGGCAAGAGTTCCCAGGCAGATGAGACCTGGTTTTCCTTGGGATCTGGGGATGACCTACTGGGGCCAGCACCCTTCGTGAACAGCCAAGGCTGTTATAGAGGTCCCCTTACTTGAGCTGGGGGTGCGGGGGTCCTCCACCAGCGGCGGTGATGGGTGGCGGCACATCCTGGCTGGGTTTCTGGGCCAGCTGTGGCTTGGTGGGCCGTCCAGCAGGACCTGGACCGCTGGACCGGGGCTGCTGCGTGGTGGGTGGCCCTGTGCGAGGTCCGGGACCTGCCTGGCTGGCCTGACGAGTAGGACCAGCAGGGCCTGGGGGTTTCTGGGGAGGGCCCTGGCGCTGCTGCCCTCCGGGTGGGGCTCCTGAACCCTTCGGTGGAGCTGGACCAGAGACAGACGCCTGACGGGTAGCCTGTGGGGGCCCCGCCTGACGCTGTGGAGATGGGGAGGCAGGCGGTCGGGTGGCTGGAGGTGCCCCAGGGCCTCCTGCCACTGGCCGGGACTGGCGGCCTTGACCCTGGGTCATCGGTGTGGCTTGAGGCGCAGACTGCTGAGATGCGGCTGTGGGACTTGGTAGGCGCTGGGGCAGAGGGCTGCCAGCTGGGGGTCCAAGCCCAGAAAGATGCTGCTGGCCCTGTGGGGGTGGACGCTGCTGCAGTGGAGGTCCCTGGCGCTGAGGTCCTGGGCCTGGCTGTGGAGGGCCCCCTAAGAAGAGAAAAAGAGAATAGCAAGTAAGAGTGAGTGAGCTAGAGAGGTGAGGCTGCTTGGGAGGGTAGGGACCCAGTAGGCCTGCCCTCACTTACCCTGGGGTGGGGGTCGCTGCTGAGCAGGAGGTCCTGCAGGCTGCTGAGAGGTCTGGCGGCCCAAGGGTAGGGCTCCTGGGGATGGAGTCTGTGGCAGAGCGGAGATTAAAAATAGTTAGCAGCCAGTGGGAGCAGTAACCAATCAAAAATGACATGGATTCCCAGTGTGCGGGGTGTTGCTCCATTTGTGGCCAGTTGAGGGGACCCCATACTTGGTCAGGAGACTCTTAAGGATGGTGAGGTCATAACAATTTATCGAGGCCACATGTGCATAAAGGTGACACTAGTCTACTGATACCTCCTTAATGGCACCAGCTTGATCAAAGGCTGGCCTCCTTCCCTCTAGTTCAATGCCAAGGGCCTGACCTGGCTGTGGGAGCCCCTGCCAGGGGAGGCATCCCGCTGCTGCTGCCGAGGCAGAGCCTGAGCCATCTTGTTGACCACAAGTTCCACGATGAGCTGCTTGTCTTCATCCTGATGATCACCAATGAGTGGCATGGAGGAGCCCACCACCTGGAGGAGGAAAAGAGATTTGGGGAGGCAGGAAGTGCATGTGAGGCCACAGTGTCAACACACTTTCACTTGGCAAAAAGCATGGTGACTGCAAAGAAGAGAGCTCTGTCTGGTTTCTACGGGGCACTGGTTGGACACTGTAAGGAAAGTCAGTCTATTCCAGAGCCCTGCACAGCTTTAGGGGTAGCACATTAGAGGTGGCTCTGTATATCAGGGTCTATGGGTCGAATCTGGCCTGCTGTATGTTTTTGTATTGCTCATGAGCTAGTGTAGGTTCAGTATCTTTTCCTTCTTTTTCAAAGAATGCAGAACTGCAACTACACAGGCAGGCCTAAAATCCACCAGTCTAGCTCCAAAATCCCAGATGTGATCCTGCCTCACCCTCCCAAATTGCTAGGATTACAGGCACGTACCACCAAGCCAGATCCTTTTTCATTTTTTTCTTTTTGAGACAGTGTCTTACTGTGTAGTCCAGGCTACCCTCAAACTCTTCATCTCCTGCCTCAGCCTTCCAAGTGCTGGGATTATAGTTTCTCACTGCACTCAGCCTCTGATGTCTTTCAGTGGGTGGGGGAAATTTTTTTCACATATGCAAAAGATAGGAAATCGAAATTCAGTGTATTTAAAAATTTTGGTTATAAACACATATGTTGTATCCATAAGCACAACTGCACTAATTTTCCATCTTGCTTGTGGCTGTTTTTGTAGAACTGAGTCAGGGTAACTGCATGGCCCACAATGCATAAAATATGTACTGCTTGTCCTTTACAGAAGGTGCTCGCTGGTTCCAGCTTTATAGTTTACTGGGCACTTTTTCTTTTACAAAGTGTGTCACTGTGGTTCCAAGGACACTTTAAAGGCTAACTAAGTGCTTTGCCATTTACCAAGATATCTCTATTCACAGAGCACCTTATTTCTTAGCAGATGTTACCATTCACCAAGGATGTCCAAGTTTTTAACATTGCCATTTGTTAGGGAAGTCCCACCAAGTTTGCAGTACTTTACAGTTTACACCATCATTCACTAAGGACTTTGAGTCAAAATGCTTTACAGTTTAGATTGCTATTCCCATGCACCCACTCTTCCTTCTGTGCCCCACCAATCCCTGGGTGTTCCCACCTCAATAATGTGGTCCCTTCCATCTTTGCCATGCAGCGCTTCCACTGCGCAGATGTCAAGTCCCCCAAAAATCTCTGAGCATGTGTCTACCCACAACTTGTACCTGCCAAGACAAGGGACAGGGCAGCTTGTCATTGCCACGCTCAGGGGATTCCATTACACCCTCCATCCCACTCCTCAATTCTATCTCTCACCTGTCAGACATGGCAATTTGCTCAAGCATGGCTGAGCCTGTGTTGGTCTTCCAGTTCCCTGACACTGATGTCCTCCTGGGGGGGAAGAGGAAGAGGATTAGTGGGGCTGGAGATGCATGGGGCAGGGCCCCTCGAAGGCCCCTATCTCTTCACTCACATGTAGGCCTTGTAGTTCTGCCCAATCTTCTGGACACGCACATCATATTTGGCATCAATGAAGGGCTCAGCAGTGGCATACGTCTTAGTCAGTGCCACAACACTTGCAATGTCCTGGAAGTCATGTTGGTTGTCTACCTTGACCTGTGGGCATAGGTGTGAGATTAAGGGAGTATAAGGAGTGGATGTATCTGGAGGGATGTGTAGACAAATATAAAGTGGATATGCCAAGGTACTCATGCATAATTATGGGTATCCTGTTTCATACATGTGCACACAAACATAAAGTTGCTTGTATACAACTCTGAATATGCTTAAAAACACTTCTTTTTGCAGTTTGCTGGGGACCAAACACAGGGCCTTTCATGTGCTAAGCAAGCACTCTACCACTGTGCTACATCCTCAACCCAAATTATTCACTTTAAACAGGGGAGCTGAATGAAGTGTGGAATTATATCTCAATAAAGCTTTAAAAAGAACTGTACATAGACACAAAAACTCAGTTGGACATGTAATATACAAACACAGAAGCTGAGGCAACTCAAACTTACAAATTACAAATCTGCTTGCTACATACACACAGACAAATCAGCTGGATAGAAAGCATACCTGGACCCCAAGAGCCTGGAGTATAAAAGATGATGTGTGTTCATCACAGAACCATGCTTATATATACACAGCCAAATGCTTGGTACACTAGCACAGTAATGGAACATACAAAATTGGCTGATTGCATGAGAGAAATATAGGCTGAGAAAAATCAGCTGAATACGAAAATACAAAATCCAATTAGATGAAGACATCCCAGAAGACATCATCAAACAGAATTATTGTTTTGCATTGAGTACACAGATGCACATTTAACTATATACAGTGCCAGAGCATGCACTATACAGACATGCATGTGTGCCCTGCTGGGACTCACCTTGCCCATCCCAGAGTGTGCGTGGCCCATCTTCACGACCACAGGGTATGTTGTGCTGCTGAGCTGATGAAGATGAAGGCAGAAGAGGCATGGTCAGAGCAGTAGTGCTGACCTCTAAGAGTTGGTGACCCATAGAGTGTAAGTCACACTGGTTGCCATTTTTTACCCCAGAAAAAGTTAGTCAAAGACAGGCAGAACTGCACTAAATAGATTCATAGCAACTGTGAACCCAGAATTGAATACAGAGCCCTGCATGCCAGTCACTTACTCCACTCTCTAAGCCCTAGGTGTTTCCATATCTGGAATTTCTCAGAAAAGAGAAAGTTTGTTTCTATAATGAATAGATAGATATTGGAGTGACTGTGTGTATGAAGGTGTGTTAGCATGCAGCCAAGCTTCGTTTTTATGTACACACACACACACACACACACACACACACATACACACACACACACACACCTTCAGAACTCAGATTAGTCAGCCAAAGCCAGAGGTGTCCACATCTATTGAGAAAGACAACCCCAGGCTGAAATCGCATCCCATGCTGGGGCTTCACAGAGATCCAGTCAGGCAGCTCATGTGGTCATTCTGCCAGCTAGGTGCTCTTAGCATGGGACAGCTACCAACACTCCTAAGCAGCATGTACTCCACACTCTTGAGACCCAGAATCAGCAACTTAGAGCATACACATGAACTCCCTCCCCTTGCTTACACCTACATAACAGAAGGACACATAACAGAGTCACTCACTCAGTATAGAAACATGTACAACTCCAAAGGCACACAATAAATGGACATATGTAGCACTCCCTGGCATGTCCACAGCGAACAGAAGGATCAATACAACATATAAAAGGTGTATAGGGCTGGAGAGATGGCTCAGAGGTTAAGAGTACTTCCTGCTCTTCCAAAGGTCCTGAGTTCGATTCCCAGCAACCACATGGTGGCTCACAACCATCTGAAATGGGGTCTGGTGCCCTCTTCTGGCCTGCAGGCATACACATAGACAGACTATTGTATACATAATAAATAAATAAATAAATATAACAACAAAATAAATAAATAAATAAAATAAAAGGTGTATAAACTTCTAAGGATTCCCATAACTAAATTCCTGTAACTCAGACATTCCTGGATCCATGAAAAATATATCTAGAGGCACAACTTATTTTTTCATATCTACAACACAAACATACAGAAAATCAGACACACAGACACCACTCCTGGCCATGGACACAAATTCAGGCAAGTATGTGTTAGGCAAAGATGCGTGTTAAGTCTCCTTGTACCCTGGGCTAGGTAGAAGGGGCCAGGTTGGAGGACCCTAGCCCCATCATACCCTATGTGTAATGCCAGAGCCCCTGCCTCCTACTGACAGGTTAGAGATAGCATTCTTAGAGGGGCTCCTTGGGCAGTGGCAGTTCCCAACAGGCACAGGAAGTCCATAGTGTAAGGATGACTGATTGACCTTCAGGTCTCTCCCTCCCTCTACAACCTCTTCCTTCCTCATTTCCCAAATGAGTGTTGTCATGAATAGCATGGTTTTGGAAAGGGGGATGGTGGTGAGGGTGTCATCCAGGCATCAGGCCAAGGAAACAATGCCAGGATATGTGTTGTGTGTGACGAGGGAGAGACTCAGGCATCTATTCATCACACAGAGAATATTAGCAACCTTCAACTCTCAGAAGCAATACACTCAAATATATGCTTGACTCTCAGGAAGAGACATGGAATACATTAAGGGACACATGCCACTCACCGAGGCACAGACACACCAGAGAGCTGTGCACACACAAGCTTACCTACTTCTATCTGCTGAACTTTCCAAATCCTTTTTAAAACCAGCTTTGATTCTTCTGTTCCTAAGCTTGAACACAGTGCTGTGTGTGCATGTGTGTATCTGTCATATGTGTATATAGGGGGCTTGGGATTTCCTGGAGAGCTGTAGCCTGATATCTTGATCTTTCTTCTTCCTAAGGCTATGTGAGATCCCAGGTAGATATTGTCTTTCTGGGCCTTGGTTTCCTGATCTGTACAAAGGGTATAATCAAGACCAAGCACTTCATACTTTCTAGGGATCATCAGGTATTCGCACATGCCAGTAGATCCCTATGGCAACCTCACACCCTTCCAGTTCCACAGATAGTTACAGGCTAAACACCCCTCTGTGATGTCCACCCGACTCCATTTCAAGCCTGCACAACAATCTGAATCCTCACATGTAAACAGCTAGCAAAACTGTGCTGACTCAGGTTTCCTAGTTAAGGAGCTGGCGTCAGAAGCAGGGTCATAGAGGAGGAGAGACTGGACTTTCCCTGTCTTTACTTCTCCTCAGTCCCGCCACCCAGTTACTCAGTGCCCTGTCTCATCTACTTTCACGCCTCACTTTCACAATCAGATGGCTGAAAACTTTGGTTTTCTTCCCTTTGTCTCTTTCTTTGTATCCCTACTTCCCCACCACAGAAATTTCTTCACTATCATTCCTGGACAGGTCATTTGGCCCCTTCCTATCTCTATTTTCTCATTAAATAGTGAAAATATGAATTATAACTTACAAACATGTTGGGAAGGAACAAGTCAATCATCTCAGAGGAAAAAAATACACACATACAGTAAACCTGAATCTTTAAAGTGCTGGTTACTATTATTGTTGTTATTGATTTAACACCTCTTCATTAATTAACATTAAAGAACAAGGAGGACAATAGCAAATGAAGAAACAAAAATCATGGGCTGGCAACATGGTCCAGCAGATAGAGGTGCTTGCTGTCTCCGTGACAACCTGAGTTTGAGTCCCAGAACCCACAGGGAAGGAGAGGACTGGCTCCTGCAAGTCGTCCTCTGAACAATACAACCATGCCATGGTATGAGTACAGTTACGTGTGTGGACGTGTGCACACACGCGTGCGCGCACACACACACACACACACACACACACACTGAATAAATGTAAAAAAAAAACTTTTAAAACAGTGTTTTGTATACAGTGAGTAAGTACTCTGTTGAGTGCTGGTGGTAGGTTTTTGTATGCTGTGGTTATTGAGCTAATCTAAGTAAATGAAATTTAATTAGCATTTGAGGCCAGCCTGGTCAACAAGAACTAGTTCCAGGACAGGCTCCAGAGCTACAGAGAAGCCCTGTCTTGGAACTCCCCCCCAAAAAATGTAATTAGCTAAAGTAAATTTACACAAAGATCTTAGTAATAGTATACAGTAAATGCTCAAAAAGTAGCTGCTATCATCACCATCATCATCATTTTTTGTGTGTGACAGGGTCTCACTATGTATGTTCCAGGGTGTCCTGGAACTCGCTGTGTAGACCAGGCTGTCCTCAAACTCTCAGGATCTGCTTGCCTGCTGTGATTACAACCATTGTCATTATTATTGGTCTATCCTCCCTGTATTAATTGAGGGTGTTAATCATCCCACAGAACCCTTCCACAAGACCCCAGGGAATATTCCTGCATCATCAGAAAGCTGATGGGAAGCAGTTGCCTCATCCCACTCCCACCAGGGATGTGGGCTGGTTGGTGGGGAAGGAGCCAGGCAGGATGGGGTGAGGATAGGTTTTCTACTGACTCACTGGCTTCTTTCACCATCATCCACACCCTCACCCCCACCCCCATGCTCACCACACCATTCCCTCCTTGCCAAAATTATGCCCTGCCTGAGTTAAGGGTCAAGAAGTCCAAGTTTAAATCCTGTGACCCTGGCAAAGTTCTTCACTTCAGCTATTTGCCTGTCTGATTTTGTTTCTGTTTAAGACAGGGTCTCTGGTCTCACTGGTATGTGCAACCACAAGCTTTTTGGGAAAGGTTACCACCTAAGCTCTGTCTGCATGCCGCCTCAGTTCCTCTCCCAGTTCTGACACACTTAACTGCCATCTTGAATAAGTCACAGACACTCTCAGTGTATCAATTTCCCCACTATGTATTTGTGCCTCTTCTCCCATTTCATGTCCCTCAACTGCTTTTCTAGTTTGTCTCCCCTATGTCGCCCCCTCACAAGAACGCCAGGTCCACTAGGAAAGCCCTTCTTGTTATATAGTAGGTGTATAGTAAGGTGTGGGAATGAAGTCATTGGCTTCAGCCATAGGAAGTTTAGGGGATGTGGGAAACTGGAGAGGCACAGGGCTCTAGGGGCTTGAACTGCCTTTCCTCTCTGCCATTCAAGGCCGCCAGGGAGGAATGCGAGTGACGTGGAGCTGGGGGAAGGGGTGTAGTGGGCTGGCTGGCAGTGCAGGGAGTATCTTTAGGCCAGTCCTACAGCCCGCCCCTAGGCTTCCATTCCTGCGGTGGGTGGATGAGTAATGTGTCCAGGAAGCCTGGAGGCTGTGATTTCCGCGCCAACTCCGCCCCTCGCAAGGACATTTATTCTTCACCGCTCAGTCCCTGCCGCCAACGCCGCAGATCCGGCTTCTAGAGAGACACCAGAGGTAAGTGGGAGCCGGGTGTCCTGGCAGGACTGGGGCTTGCCTGAAGCTTGTGTTGGCGCGGCCACCAGGCCCATCCAATTCCTTGCCAGACTAGCCACTCACCCTGGCTGGCAGGTATCAGGAGCCCTATTTGGCCAAGGGAGAATATAAGGGAAGGATGTCTGGAATGAGTGTCCCAAGCCGGACTCTCCAGACTCCTTCATGCCCCTGGCATTCATCCCCAAGTGCTCCAAACCCACAAGCCTCTGATACCTTAAAGACCTCCCCTGAATTTGTTCATTGTCTCCCCAAACCCCTACAGCTCTCTTAACTCCTCTTGCCCTCAAACTCTGCTATGCTTAGCTTCCGGAACTTCAAAAATTCTTCTGCCTTCAAATCCCTCAGCACTCCCGTTATCTTAAGCTTCCAAATTCCTCCAGATCCCTAACCCCCAAATTTCCCCCAGCTTCCTAAAACCTCAAACCTCCTCTAAAACCCTCAATATCTCCAACCCCCCCTGCCTGTTATATCTTAGTAGCTCTCAACTCCCAACCTCCCCCTTTCTTCTCCAGTTTCCTAAACTCCAATTTCTTCACAAATGACAGTCTCCAGACTTCTTCAACTCCATTCAGTTCTCACACTGCTCAGATCTCTGATTCATCAACTGCCACAACTCATTATCTTCCAACTCACTGTCTCCTAAATCACTGGAACTCAATAAAACTTGAAACTTTCCCAACTATTTAAGCCCCTAAACTCCAGATTTCTCAACCCACTTAAGATTCCCAGGCTTCTCTATCCTGAAGAGTCCCCTAATCTCCCTAGGGTCAATGGGTAAACAGAACAGCTGGACTGGGGATCAGCTAACACCTTGTCTCTCCCAGCAGATACCACTATGGCTCCCTTTGCATCTCTGGCCTCTGGCATCCTCTTGTTGCTATCACTGATAGCCTCCAGTAAGGCCTGTAGCTGTGCCCCACCCCACCCACAGACAGCCTTCTGCAACTCGGACCTTGGTGAGTCTGGCCCCCTTTCTGTCTGTCTTAGTCCAATAGGGATCAGGATGGCAATTCTCTCTAGAACAGTTATACTTATCCTTGCATAGATCTGTGTTGGCCATATTAACATCCTTAGGCCTAAGCCAATCTTTGTGTTGGCTGCTCCCTCCCAGGTAGATGCTTCTCTGTAGTTATCCACATGGGCAGCTACCTCAGAAGTCATCTTACTGAGGTGCTTGTCTACTTCATTTAAATTTTAATCCCTACCATATACTATTTCTGATCCCCTGTTAAATAATACTTCTTAGGGCACAGAGAAGCAGATTTTATTCAGGACCATGGCAATCAGATTTTGCAGTCAAGGAGAGAGATTGGGCTTAACTCTCAATATAACATATCATGGACAAATGGAACTCTATGGCCGAGGAACAGTTTAAGGGTTGCTGAATGGTAAATCACTGAGAAATATAGGCAAGGAGTAAGAGGATTCAGGCTAAGTTCATTAAAAAATATGTTTATTTATGTGTATGTGTGTACATATGAATATATATGTATATATGTGTGTGTGTGTGTGTGTGTGTGTGTGTGTGTGTGGTGTGAGTACCTGTGGAGTTCACAAGGTATCAGATCCCCTGGAGCTGGAGTTACATGTAGTTGTGAGCTGGGTCCTCTAGAAGAGCAGCAAGTGCTCTTAACCACTAAGACATCTCTCCAGCCCAGAAGCTCACTTTTTTGAGACCAGGTCTCACTATGTAACCCAGTCTGGCCTTGAACCCTTGATCCTCGTCACTCAGCGTTGCAAGTGCTGAGATTACAGGCCTGTGCCACCACATCCAGTTCAGAACTCATGCTGAAAACTGGCCAGTGTAATCACCTGGAGGCAAGGAGCCCCATCACATATTGAGGAGAATCAGATGAGGGTGGGTGTTTTCACTATAAACTGATTTAGTAGACTTTCCTACAACTGTATTTTTCTTTTTCTTTTCTTTTCCTTTCTTTTCTTTCTTCCTTCCTTTCCATTTCCCTCTCTCCCTCCCTCCCTCTCTCCCTCCCTTCCTTTTTCTTTTTTGAGACAGGGTTTCTTTGTGTAGCCCTGGCTGTCTCGGAACTCACTCTGTAGACCAGGCTGGTCTCAAGTTCACAGAGATCCACCTGCCCCTGCCTCCTGAGTGCTGGGATTAAAGGCGTGCGCCACCACCTCCAGGCACCTACAACTGGATTTTTAAAAGGAAACTGCTATAAGCTTAGAAGAAGGTTAACGAGCCTGAGGAAATTATGGTCAAGCAAAGAATATTTGTCAACCTCCTCGCTACTCTAATTCTCCATCATACTTAATAGCCTCTAGCAATCCATGTACCTTTCCCTCCATACCGGGGGTTGAACCTAGGACCTCTCATATGCCAGGCATATAAGTGAGGTTCAAACCCAATCCTTTTAAACCAGGGTCTCACTAAATTGTCTAGACTGGTCTTGAACTCACACTGTAGTGATCCTCCTTCATCAGCCTGACAGAGCTGGGGTTACAGGTCTGTGCCACCATGCCTAGCTACTTAATCTTAGTTGTCTCCTCCTGCCTTCAATGTGAGCACCAGAAGGAAATGGATTCCTGTGTTTGAGTCGCTGTTGTGTCCCTAACACCCTGTATGGCGGCTGGCATAAATCAGGCACTCCAAAATATTTGTTAAGTAAGCCAACAGATGGATATATGAAAAGGGGTTAAAGCAGTGCCTTTAAGAGTAGACAACGTATAGATGAATCAACAGATGTGGAAGCCAGTAAGTGTGCTGTCTCTATTAGAATTATGCTGTACATATGCATTGTTGTTATGGGTTAATGTTGCCCACTTGACTCCTTATTTTCCCCTTCTTTTCCTCTAGTCATAAGGGCTAAATTCACGAGGTCCCCAGAAATCAACACGACCGCCTTATACCAGCGTTATGAGATTAAGATGACTAAGGTATTCCCCTTTCCTCCCTTCCTAACCTTACCTAACCGCTTCCTCCCCGTCAGAATACAAGCATCTAACCTTTGGTTGGTGTGGACGTTTCCCGTAATCTTGTGATTTAGATATATGATATCAGGTTAAGAGAGAGTGGACTGGGAGGATTATATCAATAAAAGATACACTTATTTCCACTCATGGGCAGATGCTCAAAGGATTCGAGGCTGTGGGGAATGCTGCAGATTTCCGGTTTGCCTACACCCCAGCCCTGGAGAGCCTCTGTGGATACGTCCACAAGTCCCAGAACCGCAGCGAGGAGTTTCTCATCGCGGGTGAGGCCCCTCCCCTTCGCCTTGGTCCACACCCCTTCATCCTCAGACGCTTCCTGGCAACTGTGAGGAGCAAGGCTCTAAAGGGAAAGAGCCTGGTTGAAAAGGGGGGGAGGATGTCGGACGCTGGAAGAACGGAAGGGGGCGGGAGGGTTTGTAACCTAATGCTAATCAGGTGATCCCTCCCGTCACCACCCAACCAATCAAAAACCTGTTGGTTTCTCCGTTCCCTGACAGGACGCTTAAGGAACGGGAATTTGCACATCAGTGCCTGCAGCTTCTTGGTTCCCTGGCATAGCCTGAACGCTGCTCAGCAAAAGGCCTTCTCAAAGACCTATAGTGCTGGCTGTGGGGTGTGCACAGTAAGTTCCTGAATCCACCTCTCCTCCTGGAGATAATTCTTGGAATGTTTCCTTTTCCCTCTGACTATTCTTTGTTATTGTAGCTGCTTCCCAAACCCAAGCACTGTTTTTGGTTTCTCTTGCCATTGTCCCAAACCAGGAACTGCTCTTTGGAAATTCTGGTTGTTCTGTTATCTTGGGACTGCATGTTCCCCGAACCTTCTCTATCTCAATAACTTTTCGTTTGTGACTATTTTGGAATACGGCCGTCTGTTTCTGACCTCCCATGATTGGGTTTGGCTTCCCAGGCATGTTCTGCAAGAATTCAACGTGCTGTTCTCCAAATCCACAGGGACATGCCAACCTGGCTATTTCAAAACTGTTCCCTGATGGCACCAAATATCCTCTGACCCCAGTCACAACCTGAGAGCCCTGCTGCCTACTCTTATACTTAATCTCCTTGCATGCCAACTGTTCCCCACCACTATCAGTTCTCTGCCCTGTGGGACATTTCCTCAGGAGACCTGCCTGAGTGACTTCAAGTAATAGTTCCCTACCCACCATTCCAGAACACTGGCTTTCTGTTCTCCAAATGGGAGAAGCTGTTCTTGGGTCTAAACACAGGTGGGGCAATGTCAAGCCTTCCCAGCAGTTCTGTGTTGCTGGAGGGAGAGTAGAACACTCTACATAGAGAGGGATCAGGGGAAGGACAAGCCCTCAGAGATGGACCTTTCTCCCGTCTTCCAGGTGTTTCCCTGTTCGGCCATTCCTTGCAAACTGGAGAGTGACACTCATTGCTTGTGGACAGATCAGATTCTCATGGGCTCTGAGAAGGGCTCCCAGAGCCGTAACTTTGCCTGCCTGCCACGGAATCCAGGGTTGTGTACCTGGCAATCCCTGGGGGCCTAGATGACCCGAAGTCTGCCCCCAGTGGAAGCTGAAGCCCGTACACTGTTCACCTTCCCTCCATCTTTCCTTCTCTTAGATGGTGAAATAAAGACCCACCACACAGCAGCACCATTTCTGTCTAGTGTCTGGGAACAAACTCAAGACACTGATAACTTGGTGGGAGTATCCATGGACCAATAAAAAGTAAAAGATTTGAAATTCGAGTTTGGAGGTTAGAAATGTAGCTTGGTAGAGCAGCTGCTTAGCATGTACAAAATCCCAGGTTCGATCTCTAGCAAAAAAGAAAAAAAAAGGAATAAAGGCCATCCTGGTCTACAGAGACAGTTCCAAGATAGTCAGAACTACACAGAGAAACTCTGTCTCCAAAAACCAAAAAAGAAAAAAAAAGAAAGGAAAAAAAGGTGTTGAGTTTTTATACTTTACAAAAAATGGTATATTGGTAATAATCTCAACATTTGCATTAGCACTGGGAACCTACAAAATCAGTCATGATAATTCACTTTGCATTATCAACTCCAATTTATTGAATATTTTCTCTCCCCAATACTTTGAGACATCTTAATGCAGTAATTATTATTATTGTTTCCTTTTTATCTTTCTGTATGGGTTAATGTGTACCATTAAAGGCTTGTACATGCCGTGACAGTCAAATGACAGACAGCCTTGGGTGTCTGACCTTTACTTTATCTGAGACAGGGTCTCATTGTTTACTGCATACACCAGGTTAGCTTTCCTGGGATTCTCCTTTCTTGGCCTCCCAGTTTATATATATAGATGCAAGTTACCACTGCCCAGCTTTATGTGGATTTGGGGATTCAATCCCAGGTCCTCATACTTGCATGACTAGTGTTTTAGCCACTAAGACATCTCTCCAGCTCCATTTTGCCCCCTTTTTTGAGACAGAGTGGCCTCACACTTGCTGCAATCCTCCTGCCTTTGTTTCCTGATTGCTGGGACTATAGACATGTGCCACCACACCATGCCTACTACAAACATTTCTTTTTTCCTGTGTGGTACTAGGGATTGAATCTTAGTTCAATAAAACCCTAGGGCTTTATGTATGCTAGGCAAGTGGCAAACACTTTAAAATTAGGCTCTATCCTCTAGGCCCATGTAGGGTTTAAAATTAGGATCGCCAAGGTCTCTGGACTGACTCTCAAATTTCTTGATCATCTTTCTCTGTAAAATTTGAATGGGAAACATAACAAACATCTCTCTAGGACTTCCAGTTCCCACAGATGGGCCTCGGTCTGTCTAACCTCTTCCAGCGCCAGGGTCCTGACCCATACTACAAAGATTCTGACTCTGGAATCAGAATTTCAGATTGAGACACTCAACAGAACACTGAAATACTGTGTTGACATGAATGTACTGTACAAACAAACGAAAATACATACAAACAATTCCAATGTGTCTTCTTTGGTGAACAAAAGGACCATCAAATCCCTCCCATCAGATGACCCCACTACTCCTATAAACAACAACAGTTATGCATGGTGCCCTGCTTGCAATCCTAGCACTTGGATGGCTTAGTCAGGAATATCATAAGTTTAAAGCCAGCCTGAGCTACATAAGGTGATCCTTTCACACACACACACACACACACACACACACACACACACACACACACACACACACACACGGCAGAAAGATAAAAGAAAAAGAATACATGTCTTGGGTTGTTGGATTGGGATGCAGTTCATTGTTATAACAAAATATCCAAGTTTGATCTGCAGGATGTTCTAAGTCACCACATGTGCCCCCCTGAATCTTCTGTGGTTCTGTCTTACAGTTTTTACATTGCTGGGAGGTTCTGCCATGCCCAAGTTATACTCTATATATCAGGATGGGCAGAATTTTAAAAAATTACTTTTTATGTGCATTGGTGTTTTGTCTGCATGTATGTCTACGTTAGGGTGTCAGATCTTGGAGTTACCAACAGTTGTTAGTTGCCATGTGGGTGCTGGGAACTGAACCTGGGTCCTCTGGGACAGCAGTCAGTGCTCTTCACCGCTGAGCTATCTTTCCAGCCCCCAGAGTTTTTAAAAAGACAGTATCTCCTATTTTGCTCAGACTAACCTGGAACTTGTTATGTAGCCTAAGCTGGCTTTGAACTCGTGATCCTCTTACCTCAGCCCCCTTAACCCTGAGGATACAGGCAGGTATCACTATATCCAACCTAGAACAGGCAGATTTTGAGCACATGGAACTTGTTCACTTGAGTAGGGAATGTCTGCTGCAGCAAACAATGTCTGCATAGAGACTGTGCTGATGGGTATAACTGCAAGGGAGATGTTGAGGGCCTGTTTTGGCCCTGGTAATTTGTTGACATTACTTAAGATGCCGAAAAGATTTTGGGAGCTTCTGTTCAGTCATCAGACTCTAGAACCAGCTCCTTGAACACCAGTGTGACTCCCTGACTTCAGGACCTGTTCCCTAGAGTTCGGAACATTTCACTCCTTGGAAGGAAGCAGAAGGTGACAGGGGAAGGATGAAACTTAGTATCAAGAGCCATTCTTCCCCCAACCTGTCCACCATGCAGGTAGTGTGTAGGAGAAAATTCAGGCAGCCTACCTGGCACACTGTGCTTCTAAGTAAGAAACATAGCACACAAGAGCAGAATATTCCCAGAAGTCAGAACACTGAAATCTGAAGTAGCGTGTAGCCAGTAGCTGGCCTGCGGACATGTCTGCACTCTTCATGTCTCCTTTTATGTGCTTCTTCTGCATAGAGACCCTGATGATATGAGTGCTCACTATCCAATCCAAGGTAATGTGCTAACCAATCATAGTCAATAGGCTTCCGCTATACATGTGCTTGCTCACCTACAATAAAGCAGATGCTGTTCCCTGAAACTTTCTCCAGAGTGGTTCATCTCTGCATGCTTTACCAACCCAATGGTCTTGTCGGACGATGCCCTGGTAACAATTGCAACAGCACCAGTGCAGCATGGATAGAGCTGACAATTTCCAAGCCCTTGTAGATTCTTCCTTTGATTAGTTACTTCTCTTCATGGAGACAATCCTCTCTGTCACAAATACTTCACTAAGAAATAATCTTTTATTCCTATTTCTTAGACATCTCCCCCATTAGTAAAAAAAAAAAGGACAACTATCTCTATTTACCCAGCAGCAATCTACTGCCTGCTGACAGTCCCCAGCCCCAAATATCTTTCTTCATAATTACCTCCCTTGTTGACAAATTCATGACTATCTGTCTAACAGACAATCTTTGTTGGCAAATTTTCTCATTCACCAATTGTGACCTACTAGCATACCTCCCCATTTCAGTTAGGAATGATAAACGTTACCATTCATATCTTCCCCCTGTCCCCTCAATAAGCTTCCAATCTGGTCACTCACAAATATCACCAATGACACTTATAAGTAGTTTGGATAAAAATCCTTCCATTCATAAAAACCTATTTGTCCATGCATACTTCTCCTACTGATTGATCTCCCCTCAACTGATACATTTCTGATCTTAGGAGTGTCCAGATGGAAAATACCCCTACTAGAATATCTCTCAACATATACCCCATATGGTGAACCAACTTTCCCCATTACCCAGTGGCAGATGAGGAAGTCAATTTGTGTGTGTATGATTTACTGGGGATTTAACCCAGGGCCTGGGACATGCTTCGCAAGTGCTCTACATTGAGTTACATCACAAGCCTAGAGAAGTTGATTTATGTAAGTCACAGCCTTTCCACTTTTTGTAATAATGAAGCTCCACAAAAGATAAGGATTACAGCACAAACTCTCTCTAGATAGGAGAGTGAAAAGAGAGTGTCTATGTAGCCAAGTCTGGCCTCCAATTCTTTTTTTCCTTTTCATTTTATTTAATTAACATTTTTTCATTTATTTTACATACTGACTACAGTTCCCCCCCACCTCCCATCTACCCCATTTTCCGTGTACTTCTGTCTCCATTCAGAAAGGGGCAAGGCCTCCAGTTCTTAATCCTTTTGTCTCCAGAGTGCTAAGCTTATAGGTATGTACTGCCACATTCAATTTCGGTCTGAGATAGTTGTTTGTTTTGTTTTGTCTTATGGAGACAGGCTCTCATGCAGCCCAGGCTTGTCTGGAACTCCTGATCCTCTTGCCTCCATCTCCCAAGTGCTGTCACTAAAGGCACACACCACCATACCTGGCTTTTTGTTTTGTTCAAAGAAGATTGGGAGTTCAGGGAGTTAGGGAGATGGCTCAGTAGTTAAGAGCATTTACTGTACAGTCCTGAAGACTGTTGTTCAGATCCCAGCACCCACTAAACAAGCCAGGCATAATCATGCACATACCTGTAAGCCCAGCACCAGTGGAGGAGAGTCAGGAGGATTGTTGGGACTTGCTGACTGACAGACTAGCTGAAAATCAGGATTTCCAGGTTTTCTTCCAGAAATAAGGTAAAGAATAATAGAGGACAGTAGTCAATGCCCTTCTCTGGCCTCCATGTGCACCCTCTAAAGTGCTCATATATCACATATACAAACACACATGAACGCACACTTGCAATAAAAAAATAAAAATAAAAGCAAATGCTTTTTAAGAAAAAAAGACTTGCTTTTGGGACCGGGATCCTCGCCCAACCAGCTTCCGCGGATTCATCTGGACCCTGTCCCGGCTGCACCTGAGCTCGGCCCACCCGGGCTGAGGCCTTGGGGGAAGGGCGAGTCCCCTGCTAGGGGGCCTCCTTTGTCCCACGGAGC